>CM019148.1:207287967-207450559 GCA_009733165.1 Naja naja | reverse complement strand
TAGTTATTTAATTGCTGGGTTCTTGACTTATCAACCTGCTATACATTCTTGCTACTATGGGTACCCATATTGGCCCCTTAGTTTCCATTGACATCTAATACACTAATCTGAGTCATCAATTTCAATCAGATCTAAGTTTGACTTACTTGGTCTGGATTCTACCCAGATACTTATAAACTACAATTATAATTCATTATTCAAGGATGATAATGATACAGCCTTGTAGATAAGTACATAAATTCAAATGTTGGATATTAAGCCCATTTTGTTCTTAGTTTTTTTTCCTGAGAGATCTGTTCAGCATTGTTTTAAAAATCCTTTTAAAAAAAATCTCTTTAAGCTTATTTTGACAAAGCAAAAAGAAATGTTTGTTTGTACTTTTAAATCCTGATCAGCCCTTTTAGATGCTCTAAAGTCTAGCATCTTCCTGTGTCCTTGCCCTAATGGAAATACCCTGCAAGTGAACTCAGTACTTTCAGGCCCACTCAAATGGACATTAATCCCACCATTAGGCTCTTCTGCCAGCAACTGACCTCAGTTAGAAAACACTCCCCATATTTACTCATCAGAATGCCCTGAAGCGGAACTTGCAACAACATTGAAGTAAAGCCAGGAATTAATTACATGCATATTAATTTTCCCAAGTAAGATGATTAGTAAAAGGTGGGACTTGCAGTCCCTTTGCAGAGTGATGTGCTTCTTTCACATCCCAGTCAGCCCTCTCCTCCATCACCCCTTCTGTTCCTCTTCCCCACCTGTTTCTCCATCACTCTCCCAGCAGTCAGTCAGCATTTTTGATTGCCAACATATTTAGTCATTATTGAGTTGTTGGGAGAGGAATTCTCTCTGCACTCATTCCTGAACATCAAAAATAAAGTGTATTCTTATTTTATTGCGCCTGAAGCAGACATTTGGATTATGAGCTCTACTTCCACTAATGCATACTGAAGACAACTCCTCACTGAGCAAAACCTGGCAATAATTTGCCCCAGCAAATCATGCCCCAAAATGTTAATTAAGACCAGCTTTACCCTATCATGATATGGTTTTTGTAGTTAACTTGCAGTGTGAGACACATACCATTCTCTAGGTCAGGAAAATCATTTATCTCTAGTGAGAGAATCCAGAAGTTTTATTCTTTTACACAACCCCAATAAGCATTGTGTCACAAATGAAGATTGCATGGATACCACCCAGGATGGAATGAATATAAATCTTGGCCAGTCTCAGTATGCATTGTTTACAGTACAAACAGCAGGAATGACACTTTCTCCTTTCTCCTGTACAAATTACTTTTTATAGTATTCGGTTTCTTCTTGATACTTTAACTGTTTTGGATGTGACCAAGGCAGCTTTTGCACAGCTCTGATATGTACACCAGTTGCAAAGTTTCCTGAATGGTGACTTCCTGTGCTTAGTGATTCAACACCTGGACTGCTGCAATGTGCTCTACATGGGGCTACCCTTGAAGTCCATTTGAAAGCTTCAGCTGATGCAAAATGCAGCCACAAAAGCCTTCTTTGGGGCCCTTAGGATGGCCCATATTACATCTCTGCTCCATGAACATCTCTGGCTACCGGTCTGTTTTCAAGTACAGTTCAAGCAGAGGTGGTATTCAGCAGGTTCTGACCAGTTCTGGAGAACTGGTAGTGGAAATTTTGAGTAGTTCTGAGAACCGGCAAAAACCACCTCTGATTGGAGATTTTACAGTATCCTTCCCTTGCCACGCCCACCAAGCCACACCCACAGAAGTGGTAGTAAAAAAAAATTGAATCCCACCACTGAGTTCAAGGCATTAGTTTTGAACTTTAAAGCTCTTAATGGCATAGATCAAAGCTACTAATACCTGCCTCATTCCATTAGGACAAGTACAACCTACTCATGCCAGCAGAGAGGGCCTATTTCAGATCCCATTGGTCAAAGGACTCTGACTATTGGGATGCAGAAGAAGAGCCTCTGGGGTAAGATCCCCATCTTTCTATTTTTCTGCAACAGCCTGAAGTCCTGGCTCTGCCAGTTGGCCCGGGGGTCAAATAGGGGAGTTCCACCCTGGAGGTGGCTGCTAGATTGATGGCAGACTTTACCTCCCTTCCCCTTGCTCTCTGCTCTCTATCTATCCATCTTTTTGATTACATATTGATATATTATTCTTGTGTCCCTTTATCATTGTTTATTTTATTGCTCTCTTACTTCTGTTTACACTCCTTTTTTTTCTTCCTTTTATTATTGTAAGCCACCAAATAAATGAAGAGGGGAGGGGAGAGGAGAGGACAGGAAAGAAGAGAAGAGGATGAGGTAGGGTGTCCTTTGCTGCTCAAGAAGGGGTCTAAAACACTATCTGCCTAGGATCATTTTATCTGGATGCCTGCAATGAACAAGACATTGATGACCCCTCTGATTATATGATCAGCTCCTCCATGGACAGGCGTTGAAATGCCATCATTCTTTAGAAATGCTTAGCTTTTATTGCAGCAATCCTGACTGCCAGCGTCAAAACAAAAATAATAATAATGTGGATCACTCTAATAGCAAAGGAGATCTTCCGTGTGCGGGTTATATGTTGCAGGCTTTTAAAGCCACTTTCAGCTTCTTCCAAAGCTGTATGGGCATTGGCATTGTAGTATGTCTTCACAGTTCTTATAGAAGCAAGTGCCCAGATTTCCCAGGGTGAAACTATGGT
Source organism: Naja naja (assembly GCA_009733165.1). Classification (NCBI taxonomy): domain Eukaryota; kingdom Metazoa; phylum Chordata; class Lepidosauria; order Squamata; family Elapidae; genus Naja; species Naja naja. The sequence goes on along the minus strand of CM019148.1, from coordinate 207,447,879 downwards.
TAAGTCAGTGAAAGTAAGCTGAGCTGACAGCTATCGTGCTTCTGCCTGCAGAGAGGCACTGGATACTATTTTAATTGCAGACTCAATAGCCTCTACAGAAGTGTTTGCTTACTGGACATCCTGAGAGTTGAGTTTCCAAAACGTCTGGGTAAAGGTTGAACAAGCTACTCTACTGACAACAGAGTGGTCAATGTCTGGAATACTTACCTGACTCTGTGGTTTCTTCCCCAAACCCCAAAACTTTAATCTTAGACTGTCTACTACCGTTTCCCAAAATAAGACCTACCCGAAGTAAGACCTAGCACTATTTTCTAAACCTGCCCTAATATAAGACCTACCCCAAAATAAGACCTAGTGTAAATCTCCAGTTCCAGGAAGACTTTTCAGGGAGCAACCGCACCCCAAACATCCCCTACACACTCACACCCACTATTTGGCACCATAAATATATAAGACCTACTCCAAAAATAAGACCTAGTGTGTTTTGGGAGCCAAAATATAAGACAGTGTCTTATTTTTCAGGGAAACACGGTATTGACCTCACCCCTTTCCTAAGAGGTTCAGGGGGCATAAGTGCACCAACGCCTTACCGTCCCTGTCCTATTGTTTCTTTTATTTTTCTTATATGTATTCATGTATTCACAACTCTGTTTATCCTTATACTTATTATCTTGTAAGTGACTGACAAAATAAATAAATAAAATAAATAAATGTCTCTGCATGACTGGTTTGTCATTTTAATATTCAGCACTTATTTTCCTACCAGTGCAGGATAGTCCAGGCAAAAGTTATTGCCTTTGTGAATCTTGAAAGATCCATAGAAAGAAAGAAAGAAAGAAAGAAGGAAGGAAGGAAGGAAGGAAGGAAAGCAAGCCTTGCTTTCTTCTCCTTTTATTACTACTCATGAATAGTCTTTCCAATCCCTTAAATACCTGCCACTTTCTCCTTTTTTTGTCTGTCTAGGATGTCTCCATCTAGCCTAATATCTTCCTTTCATCTTTGTCCTAACTATGCCTCCCTCCCTCTGAACTTCTTTATACAATGTGCAGCTTCTGCATGGTATCCTGAGGCAGCTCATAGAACATATGGCAGTAACCTAACCATGAGGTGGCAAGGACATTAGTTATTGCCACTGAGGCTAGGAAGGCTCACATCTGGTATCCCAGTGGGGAAAAATTCTCCCATCACAGTCTCCATCTACCTATCCAGCAGCAGCCAATATTCAATTTATAATCTATATTTTGTCCAAGAGCTCAAGACAATTCACACACCCTTTCCTTCTCAAATTATTCATCGCTATAATCACCTTTGGGCTGAAAGATAGTGATTGGCCCAAACTCACCTCCAGAGTTTCCCAGAGTAAAGCTGGCCATTAACCTGGACCTGCCTGATTGTAGTCTAATATCTTAGTCTAACATTCATAGAGGGTTTGGAAACAATTGTTAATTGGTAGATACAAAACTGTTTTAAAGTAGATTACAGTAGACCTATGAGGTTATTTCATTCACTGTGTTATTTAGTTGATAGTTCCTGTTCCTTTACTTTGTAATTAACTAAATTACTTGGTTTTCTCATTTAAATTACAAATTTGTCTAGTTTATAGAGATCTTTTTTGGTCTGTTGACAGTCATAAATATATCAAATGTGCTGAGAAACGTTTGCAATTCCTCCTATTTGAAGAAGCTCACATCATTTGTTAAATGTTTTAGATACTTTATATTTGTTTACAATTTATACTTTTATTTGATATATTTTATTCCATTTGTCACGTAATCATCTTGAAGCAGTTATAAAGCAAAAGGGAATCTGGGAGTAAAATATGTGAAGCTACATAATGGTGAAAGAAAGAGACCATGTATATGCTCAGAAATGTTACCTTTCAGTGTACTGCTTAGACAGTTCTACAACTGCACACTAACTAGGTCCCTGAAAAAAGCAATACTGAAGCCTGAGGCATGTGTAAGGATGCCTCAGCATCACACATAAAGAGGACTTTATTTTTTAAAACATTTTCCTCAGTTTAACCTGAAAATCAGGAATCTCCATCCCACGAGTCTGAATTACTTCATTTTAACTATAATTTCAAGGATGTTAACATCAAGCGCAGGAAATCAGGAGTCAAGTCAGTTCAAACAAATATAGATTTATTGCATGTTAACAAGAACCTGAACTACTAATGGTCAAAGAAAATTGGTGGTAGATAAGAGTCAGTGGAATTCAAGATGGGCTGGATTTAGATCTATTGTGAGCATGAACGGACTCAAGAGTGATGACATGTTTGACTCCTCCCTCAGGCTCAGCCAGGTCATCTCCTACAATTTATTTCCATAAAATTTGCCTAAACTATAGCATTTCCAACCAGTATCACCTCAATGTACCATATTTCAAAACATTCCCAGTAGGTAAAATATAAAAATGCAAACTCTGTATTTGATCTGAGAGTAGTAGCTCCATGTTAGACTTAGAAAGAGATTGGGCATAATAGGAGATAAAAAGGATACAAACGTCATTCGCAGTTTGGTGAAGTGAGCTTTAAATGATCAGATTCATCCAGAATACATTATCAAGAAACATTGAATTGTTATCTTTAGACAGCCTTTTCTAAGAGTTTACAATTTCTCAGTTCAGTGAAGCTTGCGACTAGCTTGTTATCGGAACAAAAAAGGAAAAATCATCCAGTTCACAGCACAGAACTGATCTTACCTCAAAAAGTACACATTTTTTTTCTGATAACAGACACTTCATTGGACTGTAGAAAAGCAACTTCATGCTTCAAAGTAGAGGCAATCTTTTTAAGATTTCAGGACGCAATTCTAACATAAACAGTTGGAGACATTTCATTAAAGCAAAAAAAGCTCTTTCTTTTTTCTCTTTCTCTCTCTTTCTCTCCTTTTAACTGAGTTTTAAAACTTATCCCAATATTCATATGTTTTTTTCAAATACCTGCACTTTGAAAACAAGTGCAACATTTTCATCAGTAGTAGAGTAATATTTTGTGTAGTTTTCAATCTTTCTATTCTTTTGCAACTCCCACTACTGCCATATCCATATCCAGCATTGTCTAGCAGTTCTATTGGCCCCGAGAAGGAGATTCTGGAGTCATGAAGAAGCTGGTTGAATAAGTAGAGAAATAAACAATAGATTTTTAATAGAAGGAGCAGAGACATGTCTATTTAAGCAAGCGTCCTAGCATGCAATCAAAACACCTTTTAAGCTGATTTATTTTTTTCTAACGAGATTGTAGTTTTTATTCCACAGCTCAGGATTTTCTTTTTAATCATTTTAAATTATTCTTTATGTCCTTCCGTTGGCATTCTTTTTTTTATTACTCTTGTGAGCCATTTGAGAGTTTTGCTAAACTGCAAGGCATCATAAATATGTTTTAAATCAATGCATAAGCACGTTCAAATGGGCACTTCCCTCATTATGTTAGAACAGGAATGTTTGCCCAAGTCAATAATGTTTCGAAGGTGAAAAAATCTTAAAGGAAGGAATGTATACTACAGAGAACTGTTTCCATATCAGACATCTGCAGGTTGGTTTTTTGAGATTAATTTCTCTCCAACTTTGAAATTCCAGCTATTGATTTTCCTTTTGTTCTGGCAATTGCACTTAAAGTGCAATAAAACATTTACTTCCTCATGAAGGTTTCTTGAAGAAAATGTTGCTGGTCCTGCAAGGGCTGAGTGAGATAGACTAGAGTACATAAAACACACCAGCAAGCCAATTAACAGGAGATTTTGTCTTCATTTCAGACCTTTCCAGTCCTAAGCTTTTCTTCAACTTAGCATCCATAAACCTTGTTTCTGTCCAGTGGATGACCTTGCACATCTCTACAGTGTATTTTGGATAATACTTATCATTATATTTAAAGTAGTATTCCTGGATTGGGATTGGGTAAGGCAGTAAGCCTCCTCAAGTCCTGCTATGATGTCATATAGTGAATGATGGTGTTCCTGGGAAGGATGAAAGAAGAATGCCATAAAAGTATCCCAAGAATATGCCAAGATTACATACCAAGCAGGATTATCCTTGGAGGATTGCTAAAGGTGTGAAGTTAAACTCAGATGCATGCTGGATAATCAAGATTGATTGGTTGGTTGATATTTCGTATTTCTAAACTGCCTAACTCCCTCAAAAAGGGGCTCTAGGTGCTGTACAATATAATATAACTAGTAAGTAGAATGAGGTAGAAACATTAAAATTAAAAATCAAATTAGGGTTAACAATTTTAAAATACTAGAATAATGACTAACATCAAAATTATCAAAAGAAGTCAATGTGTGTTTCAACTGATTATTCAAAGGAGTTCAAAGGTGACAACCATGTCAAGCTATGGAAAATCCTTAGGAAAATGGGAGTCCCAGAACAACTCACTGTCCTCATGCAAACCCATGCACAGGTTTGGAAGCTACAATTCAAATGGAACATGGCAAAATAGACTGGTTTCAGGTTTGTAAAGGAGTTGGACAAGGATATATACTTTCTCATTCATTCATTCATTCATTCAACCTATACAGTGAATAAATTTTGAGGGAAGCTGGATTGAAGAAGTAGCAAATGGTTTTGAAATTTGAAGAAGAAACAACAATAACCTGCACTATACTGATGACACGATTACCCTGATAGCTGAAAGTGAAAGAACTGCAAGCCCCAATACTAAAAGCCAAAGACTACAGTAAAATGTGGGCTAAAATTAAATTCAAAGACCAACTAAATGACAACAGATGTAGCAACTGACAATGAAAGTATTGAAGTGGTAGATAACTTATGGTGTCAGAGAGAATACTGTGGGCAGCCAAGAAAACAAACAAATGGATCAAAGTTTAGTTTAGTTTACTTTATTGTCATTGCACCTTGAACAACAAAATCAAACACCGTCTTCAGTGCACATCATGACCATGACCATGAAAATAAACACAAACACACATCCTTCACCCCAGGGGTGGGATTCAGTTATTTTAACAATCGGTTCTGTGGGTGTGGCTTAGTTGGTGGGTGTGGCTTGGTGGTCATGTGACTGGGTGGGCATGGCCAACTCAACATCACTCATGTCAAGGGGCGCTTCTCCTTGCCTGGCCTCTCATGACAGTGGGAATGCTGCAACGGTCATAAGTGTGAAAAATGATCATAAGTCACTTTTTCAGTGCCATTGTAACTTTGAATGGTCACTAAATGAACTGTTGTAAGTCAAGGATTACCTGTACAAAAATACAAAAGCTTCTTTGCTTGCAAAAGCTGCCCTAAATACCAATCATTAGATTAAAATACCTGCAAGCCAGAGTTACAATCAGGCAGGGTGCCAGAGCACCTTGAGGAATGAAAATAGTTAAAATGCAGTGATAACTATCAAGCAGCCAACTCTTGCTCATAAAGTGAAACCCTTTAGCAGAGAGGTATTTAAGCTCTCCAGAAAAGCACACCCAGGAAAAGCAATCCTTAGATCCATTTGCACCACTTAAAGCTGGTCTCACTCACCTCACAAGATATCCTAAGGAAATCATCCAGATTTAAGGAAAGGTCACATGCCCCCAGAAAGGCAATAAAAATCAGTGCCAAGCTTGCATCCTGCCTCTTGGAAGTATAAAAGGACAGTGCCAGATAGTACTAAAGCAGTGAGGAAGACCCCTCCCCAGATAGAAAAAGAAACCATGAGGCAGGAAAATATTCAAACACAACACAAATAATTAAATCACAACAGTAGCTGTTGCTTGTTGAAGCTGAATAGGGAAAATTATCCCATCAATAAACACAGGATTAAACTTCACCAAGCACAGAATTAACCTTCACCAAAACCAGTTTTAGACCAAAACTCAGAAAGAGTATGTAAACTCACATTTGAATGTCAATTTTCTAGCTAGCCAAGAAGCCTTGCTGAATGTCACTCATCTTGGTTTGCTTCATTATTCAATTATTTTTCAAAGTGCTGATTGTCCAGGGAAGTATTTCCTCCCAACAGCAGTGTAAAATCTTAAAGCCTTGGGCCTTGGTGGCTCAGGCTGTTAAATGCCTGCACTTAAGATCCAGCTGTCTACAATTACTGTAGGCTCGAATCCCACCAGGCTCAAGGTTGACTCAGCCTTCCATCCTCTCGGGTAGGTAAATTGAGGACCCAAGATTGTTGGGGGCAATAAGCTGACTTGTAAAAAATGCCACTTAGTAATAAGCAGGCATATACAATGGAATGAAGGCTATTGCTGAGCACACTGGGTTGTATCCCAAAATTGTAAGACCCTGAGTCTTCGAGAAGGGCTGCATATAAATGTAATTAAAAAAGCAACCCTTCCCTTTAAAAAGCCAAGCCCCAAAGTTCCAGAGACAGTAAGTCTAGGCTGTCTGCCAAGAATGTAATAAGGGTGAAAAAAAACAAAAGGAGATTGCTTCTAACTACCAGTTCTCCAAACTGCTTAGAAACTAACAGGTTCTATAGAACCGGATAGAACCATGTAGAATCCCACCCCTGCTTCACCCTCCACACATTGAACCGAGAACCCTGACATCACACCAACATTGCACTCTACAGCAGAATTCAAAAGAGCTACTCCTGGGACAGAAGCTGTTTTTCAGCCTATTTGTCCTTCTTTTTATTATTCTATACTGTCTGCCAGATGATAATAGTTCAAAAAAGGGTTCCCGGATGAGATGGATCTTGAGAATGTTTTGAACTTTCTTAAGGCAGCTTAGAGCTATAAAGCTCTTCCAAAGAGGGGAGAGGGCAACAATGATCTTCTGGCAATGACATTAACCCTCTGGAGTGCTTTCCTATCTGCCACTGTGCAATTGGCAAACCATACAGAGGTGCAGTAAGTTAAAATGCTCTCTATGGTGCAGCGGTAGAAGGTCAGCAGCAGTTTTTCATTCAGTTGTTGTTTCTGAGAAGTCTCAGGTAGTATAATCTCTGCTGGGCCCTTTTGACCAGGGCTGCAATGGGGGCACCCCAGGTCAGGTCCTCTTTTATGGTAACACCCAGAAACGTAAAACTGGCCACTTGCTCCACTCGGTCTCCATTGATAAGCAAGGGCTGGATGTCTGATCTGTTCCTTCTATAATCCACTATAAGCTCCTTGGTCTTATTGGTGTTGAGGGCCAAGTTATTATCTCCACACCACAAAAGCAACCAGTCCACCTCATCTCGGTAGGCAGACTCATTCCCCACTGGAGATGAGTCCCACCACTGTTGTATCATCTACAAATTTAGCAATACTCACTAGTGTGAGTGGGAATGCAGTCATGCACATAAAGAGAATAGAGTAAGGGACTCAACACGCAACCCTGTGGTGTACCAGTGTTAAGAATAAGGGCTGAAGAGGTATGATTACCTAATCTGACCCTCTGTGAGCAGCCAGATGGGAAATCCATAAGCCAAAGAGCAAATCAGTTGAATATTCTCAGTCAAGGTCTAAATGACCAGGCTTATATTATTATATCTGAATGTATTATGCGATTACTTAGCTCTTTTGCAAAGTTTGCAATGGTGGGAGAGGAAGGAAGGAAAAAGCAAAAGATGATGACCCACATCAAGGTGGATGGACTCAAGTACAGCAGTGATTAGTGTACCACTGGAAGACCCAATGGGTCAGTCTGGGAACAGATCACCCTGGAGAAATTATATCTATCTGGTTGGAAAGAGTTGGTGCTGACTTGATGGCATGTAATCAATCAGGGAATTGAAAACACTTATAATTTTGGGAGTGACAATAAGTGTGGGCAGTGTCACGGTTATGAATTTACCAACAAACTTTTTTTTTATTTGCAGGAAAAATTGATTGTTTCTTTTTTCAAAACGGCAAATCTATTTTAGGATTTTCATTAATTTAAGATTCACTTTTGACCTTATCTTTAGACATGAACTATGCTGTAAACTTAAAACTCTACCACAATTTGATGCCTACTTCTGCTCAAATATAAGTTCAATGAGATCTCTAGTTTAAAAGTTAGGTAATATCACATAGGCCATTATAGTAAGAATTTTTTTATTGGCAGAAGAGTTAGGGAAAGATGTATTTTGGCACTACTACTGTTCAAACTATATATCAATTCTCTTACGACCAAGATAAGCAATCTGACTCAATGTCCTCCTAAGTTGAAGGACTGATATATTGCAGTTCTCCTGCAATGCGGATGATGCTTTGCTGTTATCTAAGGCACCCATGGGTCTAAAGCACATGTTGAGTGCTTTAACCATATATTATGGTGCAGAAGCACTCAAAATTAATTATGCAAACCTAGAGTATTAGTATTTGCTAAGTGCTCTAAAATCCATGCCTGGCAACTGAATAAGCACCCAACTGAACAAGTCAGGATCTTCAAGCATTTGGGGATAATGTTTCACGCCACCGTAAATGCAAGACCGAGAGTGTATGTTGTCCAAAATGCAAAAAATCAGAAACAGCCCTGCACTGCTTTTACTATACTTGAGATGTATTATTCAACCTTGCTACACTAAAAATATTTTTCAGCTAAAGTGCACAAGTTTTGTTCAGAACCGATTCCATGTGGCACTTTCAGTCCTTTACCAAGGATTCAGTAAATTCTTAAGGAACATATTTCAAATATCATGATGTGTTCCTAATCTGGACTCGTGCCATGAAGCTGGCTGGGCTGACCCAAAAATAACACTTGTTATTTGGACATACATCCTCCTTTACTGGTCAAAGTTATTTTCCCCCTCTGAGAAGGATAGGATATTGCAGGAAAAACAAATGCTATGATTTCTCACTTGATGCAATTCTGTTTCAAATGGGAAAACAAAAATAACAAGTCTAGACTGTATGCATCTTTGAACCTAATGACCTACAAATATCTTGGGCTTACCAATCCCAGAATTGTCTTTAGCTGTAGTGGCTGGAAATTGGCCCTGAAATACACAACAGAATAACAGAGTTGGAAGGGACCTTGGAGGTCTTCTAGTCCAATCCCTGCTCAACCCTATACCATTTCAGACCAATAGTTGTGCAATCTCTTCTTAAAAACTTTCAGCACCCACAACATCTGGAGGCAGGGCATTCCTGTGGATTTGTTCCGCATACGGTGGGTCACTCACTCAGGGGTCAGAACGCATCAAGAAGACAACACACGGAAGTCTACTCGGGTGAGGCGGCCCCTAGCGAGGTTTGGGTGTCTCTTTTATTGGTTTAATGCGGAAGCATTTACAGTGTTATTCCCATTGGATTAGGTGAGTAATATCTCTATATATGGTCAAATTAATTTTAGCCAATCCTAGGAATTGAACCTTTGGTGTCTAGGGTCTGCCTGTCTGTTAGCCGTTGTGTCCTTAGCCTTGTTCACTGCTGACACAGCCACCCGGACACAGCGCTCCTACATCTCCTCTGTTTTTGTTTAATTTTTGCAGCCTATATCCAAGGCAGGTACTGCCTCCAAGGAGTTCCCTCCCTTTGGCACGCACGCCCTTCCGATGTTTCAGCTACAGGGCAGCCTCCTCGTCTGAGGAATGCTGATAGGGAGCTTTCAGGAGCGCAACTGTTTCAGGGGCGGCGAGGACCATTGCCTCCACAGTGGCTAGGCGAGTTTTAATGAACCACAGGGCTCGATTAAGGACACAAGGTGCAACAGCGCAGACCAGAAGTAGCAGAATCAGGGGGCCAGCTATGGCACTAAGCAAGGTTGTCAGCCAGGGGGAGAGGTTAAACATATTTTGGTGCCAGAATTGCTGTTCTGCACGTTCTCTCCTTCTGCAGGCTAATCCCTCCCTTAGTTTTTCCATGGAGTCTCCCATGATACCAGAATGGTCCGCATAGAAACAGCACTCTTCCCTCAATGCCACGCAAAGACCCCCTTCTTGCAGAAAGAGAAGGTCCAAACCCCTTCTATTTTGGAGAACAACCTCAGATAATGAGGTCAAGGATTCCTGAAGATGAGTGATGGAAGTCTCAATTCTTTCTAGGTCAGTGTCTATATCTAGTCGGAAAGAATCATATTGTTGCCTTCCCCAACTAGGGCAGTGATGCCAGTGCTGGCTCCTGCCACCCCCAATCCCAGCAATACCGACAAGGTCAGGACTGTAACCACTTTGCTTCTGGAGGCTGGGGAGAGCTATACTGTTGCAACATTTGGTCCGAGGGTAGTATAGGATTTTGGCAGGATCTGAACCTGGATGCAAAACCCTTGTTGAGAAGCAAGAGTGGGTCCGTGCACGCAGGCGGTGAGCCCTGTGGAACAAGCCCACCAGGAAACGGGCCCTGGGAGGAAGAAAAAGTCCTTAAAGCTGGCGGTGAAGTCCGCTCGGTGCTTATCAGAGTTGTTGTAGGGCTGCCAGACTGGCACATAATGCATCCCATTGTACAGTGTGGTGGTATTATCACAGTAGGAAGAGTAGTTATGGGGAACATTTCCCAAGCAGCGGCCGGTGCTGGTAAGGGAATGGAGGGTTTGGGTGCCATTCCTCCATCGGCAATTACTGTCAGACTTATTCATGGAGGGGGTTTCGATACTACCTACAGCCTCATAAAAGGGGGGCATGGCCGAGGCGCAAAGCCAACAAGAAGTTGTCCAATTTGGCTGAGAAGCATTAAGGAATGAGAAGGTGGAGTTCAACAGGGAAAGGAGAGGGTGGGGAGTTGAGGTACGGGGTTGTAAGGTATGGGGTTGTAAGAATGAGTATTGTACAACCTTGGAGTTAGGTCCAAGCGGGGGACTAGGAGGGAGAGCAACTCTTCTAGTGATGGTGAAGATATTGCCATAATCATACCCAGCTGCATATATTCTCCCCCCCCCAGGTGACTCCCCTTTCCCACCCTTTATATTTCCTTCCTTCTGATGTGAACGAAAGCTTGACAGGGTTACAGAGGGGCCAATCATCCCTCCCCATGGAGTCATCGTCTTCCTCCCAAGTCCCCCTAACATACCCCGGGCATGGCACATATTCCGATCCCTTTTGCAGCCTTATGTAGTCACCCTTCATAGGGGGATCCCACCAGATGTGGCCAGACGACACACAGTCCCAATGTTTGCAAAAGTAGTCAGACGTCCCCCCGCATCTATATCTGTAGTCAGCGTTGGTCATGTGGCCGGGACAGACATAAAAACGGTATTTGTGGACAAACCCAGGACTAGGGGAGGGGGCATCGCTACTGTGGTTATATGCAGTCACCCCTAGCAGCATCTGTCCATAGTCAAAATACAGATCAGGGAACCAAGAATCAACAATAGTCCGATTAAAGGTAGAGTTCAGAGTTTGTCCATAAGCGTCAGTGATGAGCCAGGATATATCGTGAGATCGATGCTCATTGCGGCTATTGCTCAGGGGAGCAAGGGAGATAAGGTGCATGTCCAGCAGGAGAAAGAATAGGGAAATCAGCATGGTCGTGGATTAATCTATTGCGCAGTGCAGCAGCAACCGTCAGCGTGAGGAGCAGAGAGGATGTCGGTGGTCGATCAGTGAAGGTCCGCAGGTAGGGGGTTAAGACTTCCTCTATTATGACGATATCACAGAGGATTAGACCACGCACAAATTAGACCACACCCACAGAACCGGTTGTTAAAAAATTTGAATCCCACCCCTGTTCCATCCATTGTTTTTTGTCCTGCCATCAGGTGCTTTGGAGAATAGCTTGACTCCCTCTTTTTTGTAGCAGCCCCTGAGATATTGGAATGCTGCTATCATGTCATTCCTAGTCCTTCTTTTCATTAAACTAGACATAGGCAATTCCTGCAACTGTTCTTCACATATTTTAGCCTGTTTTTCTCTGCACTCTTTATAGAATCTCAGCATTTTTTTTATACTGTGGCAACCAAAACTGAATGCAATATTCCAAGTGTGGCCTTACCAAGGCATTATAAAGTGGTACTAAACACCTCATGTGATCTTGATTCTGGAAACAGCTCTAGTATAAAACGCTCTGACATTTTTGGGGGATGATTTGCATTATGTATTCTCATGCAAATTAACACCACATTCTAAATTCTAAGACTGAAACCTTCCACTTACCAGGATCTTGAGTCAAGCAAGCTTGCCTAAGGAGGAACCACACTTATAATCAACCATGCAAAGCAGCCTTGAAATGGTATCCTAAACTGTATCAAGCAGCACAATTTCTGGGAACTAAGTCGGGATACTTGCCCTTGAAATGGGATGCAAAATTTGTCATTCACTTGGCTGAGAATTTAATGTACACAAACCAATCTACTGACAATGAGCTCATAAATAAAGCTGCAAAGACATTTGTGTATATAAATTGCTCCTCAAAAAACACCGTTTCCATAGTCCAAAATATATTTTCCAATGAGTATTTAATAGTAAATGAGAATTTAGATCTGAATAAAAATAAGCCAATCAAGTTGATAATCTTTCAGGTTTTATACCAAGCGTGAAGTGGTCTCATTTCTCGAAGGAGGAAAAAAATATGCAAGGAGGAAAAGAGGAAACGGGAGGGGGACCCTACAGCTTTAAATGCAAAACTAGGTGCAATGATATTGCTACATTTCACTGCATGTTTTAGAACAAGATTTAGAGCAAGATTCTAAACAGATCAGCGTATTGTTGATCCCTAGCACATTTTTAAATAGAAAATAAAACACCTTAACAAAATTTTCCTAGGCGCTATCAAAGGTGGCGCAGTAAAAAAAGTTTCCAAATGCCTTTGTCATCTTTCTATAACTTCCTAATTGTTTTTCCCTTCCAAAAATACACAGTGAAAAAGAACTAGGTCTTCGAGGGGGGAGAATTCCAAAATCGCAAGAAGGGGGGGATCCTACGAATTAACTAAATAGTAACATTGTGCATGACAGACAGTGTCTACAAAGGTGGGGTCGAAAGATGGCAGGTGTCACATTGCAATAAAGCCTATCCCTTTGGTACATTAATAAGAAGGGCGAGTCTTCAGTTCACAAAGCTGGGACAACCACCTCATTTCTCGGATTTCCCCCACCGCACTTCCAATTATACAGTGTAAGCTTCAAAGGTGATTTGAAAAAAAAAATGTTTTGGACCCTGCACAATTTGCAGAATCTCTGTTATGCATTAAAAGAGGCCAGTATTTTTCATGCCCCTCCCACTCCCAAATGGATAAATGAATTTAAAGTAGTTTTTTTTTAACCCGCAGCACTATTTTTGCTTTGTCCTTTTAATGTTATTTTATTTAAAAGTGTAAAAAGAGCCTTGGTGGTGCAGGCTGTTAAATGCCTAGCACTTAAGTTCCAGCTGCCTGCAATTAGTGCAGGCTCGTATCCCACCAGGCTCAAGGTTGACTCAGCCTTCCATCCTCTCGGGGTAGGTAAACTGAGGACCCAAGATTGTTGGGGGCAATAAGCTGACCTTGTAAAAATGCCGCTTAATAATAAGCAGGCATATACAATGGAATGAAGGCTGTTGCTGAGTGCATTGGGTTGTATCCCAAAAATTGTAAGCCGCCCTGAGTCTTCGGAGAAGGGCGGCACATAAATGTAATTTAAAAAAAATAACACAAACCAGTACAGAGTAAAAGTAGAGAAGAAAAGAAGAAAAAGAAAGCAAAAGTGTAGAAAGAAAGAATAAAAAGAAATAGCAGAAGTTTCTCTTGCAGTAAATATAAATACCATTAGAAAGTTATCTCTTGTTCTATGATTACAAAAGAAATTACCCATTTTTCCTCATCATCAAAACCATAAATCATAAGTATATATTCTTTATGTTTGCAAAGCAGTTCATAAAGGGGTTTCTAGTTATTAACAAGTGTGACTGTTGTCTTTCAACAATCAAGGAAGTAAGTACCTTGGGACCAGAGGTGGTATTCAGCAAGTTCTGACCAGTTCTGGAGAACCGGTAGTGGAAATTTTGAGTAGTTCTGAGAACTGGCAAGTACCACCTCTAACTAGAGATTTACAGTGTCCTTCCCCTGCCACACCCACCAAGCCACGCCCACAGAACCGGTAGTAAAAAATGGAATCCCACCAGTGCTTGGGACAGTTTCCAAATGTAAGATTTTGGGTGGTCTGAAGCTTACAGCTGTTCAGCTTTACCACGTGATCTTGGCAGTAGCTAGAAGAGAAAACCCAGCCCAGAGGGAATAAGTTTGCTTCTTGGCCTTATATTAGGTGACAAAATGGGTTACACCTGACAAACATTGATTTGAAGGCATGTCAGAAAATACTCATCTCTATGAAAGCAACTTTTGCTGCAGAAATGGGTCCTTGGTCCAAGCCAGACATTTTGTGACTTTCAGGACGCCCCCCAGATCATGACTTAGGCAGGGGGAAAAACACCTGATTTTAGATGGCATATATTATCATTTTGGATCAAAAGGGGGCATGGAATGGGTTTTGTAAGAAATAGAAGCTTGTAAACTGCTCCAGAATCCTTCCAAGGTCACCACTGCAGCGTCACTAAGTCCCCTGCATACTTTGGAGGCCAAAATAAATACAAGTGCAGCATGTGGTTCATCCCAGCAATATGACGAGGGCTGTTCAGTCCAAACCTGTTTTAGACATAAAGAACCAGAAGAAAAAACAAGAAATGCCTTAAAGTGACCGAGTTAGCCATAACAAATAAGACTGAAATAGATCACTCATTCTTGCACATTCTAGTGAGATCTGTTATAATTCTAATTTCTAGATAGAAATATATAAATCCTTAGGAAGATGACTCTGAATTTAATACAATCCTCAACCTCCTTGAAAATGGAAGATTAGGTAGAAAAAAATTCTATAATTTTGCAGCAATCCCATTACAGATGTTAAAGATTTAAAAAAGCACTGACCTGATCACTGGTCACAGATAATCATGAAGTGATCCATTATTTCAAGAGAACCCCTTTCATTTCCTCAGCCAATCCTTTTCCTGTTTCATAGATGAACTAAGTTCAAAATGATTATAACAAATAAAGTTTTTTTCAAATGTCTTCATTGGCAATACTACATAATATTGTATTGTTGTATAGTATATGATCCAGCCAAATGTTATCCCACTGTGTGCAATTAACATATTTCCAGCACTGAGACCCAAATAAGTTGTTTAGACTCTCTCTCTGTCTCTGTCTCTGTCTCTGTCTCTGTCTCTCTCTCTCTCTCTTATAGGGGGAAGCCAGCTGCCAGAGCGTGCTGCAGCAGCTCCTCTTGGTTTTATTTTATTTTATCAATTTTTAGTACTCCCACTGGATCCTTTTTATTTAAATAATATTTTCCAGAGAAGATAACAGCATAGACCACAACACAGACAAAGGTTTTTGTTTTGCTGAGGACTAACAAGGCATGGGGAAAAGAAAGAAGCACCATGGCACTAGCCCAGGATCTCTCCCACCAGTGAAGACTGCAAAACAACCAAGAATTGAGGAGCACTTTGCTGGCAAGAGATCTGTAAGCAAAACTAACACCCCTCCATTTCCAACAATCTTGAGAAGTTAGAACAGGACCTGCAAAGAGATCTGACAAAACAGCAGATATTAGACTTTCCGGATCTAGTGGGGAGGAGCAAAATGACTGCCAGATTTCTTCACAAACAACTAAGCCAGTTACAGCTGATATGGAGACTGTGATAAAGACTAAAAAGATTAACAATAATCTAACTCAAAGTGAGGAGAGCTTACCCTGGGAGAATACAACAGAGTTTATGGCAAAACAATGCCTTCTCACAGCACAAACAGTTGTCTCAATATTTGAACAATTAATAACCATCCAACATGATGTAGAGACATTAAGAAAAGATATCGCTGTCTTTCTGCAAGCACAGCATCGGGCTACAGACCCCACCACCAACGTGCTTACAGCAGACCTGGGTAAATCCCATACTCAGGATATGGAAGAAGAAAAAGAGCAAAGACCCAGGGAAACAGTTAAAAAAACCTGTTAAAAAGTGGCAGCCCTCTCAGAAAAACAGCCCTTCTCCAGACAAGGCAACAAGAGGAGGAGGTATTGATAGAGAAGTTTCATTAGAAGCCAGGAAAGCATCTCCCCTACAATCACATCGCTCATTGCAAACACAACAGATTGCTTTGAGAATCCATATGAACAGACTTAATTATGGATGCTGGATTACTAAGAGTGCTATACTAAATTCCCTAAGTCAGCTTCTTCACTGCCATGGGTGGGGGGGGCAGATTGATCTTCATGCTGTGGAGTGGCTTCCTGAGTTCCCAAGTTGGAAGCGGATACTCCTGTCTTTCAAGCAGCCCACCATACCACTGATGCTGTTTAAGATGGAGGCACATCTAGCCTCCTTCCAAATTTTTCCCATCAGAGTTTTCTGTGAGGAAAAGGTTAAACCTTTAATGGTTAACATGCGAGCTCCCACAGCTGCATTCTCAACCTTGAAAAAAAGAGGAAGAAAGTGGGAGTCAACCAGCCTTGGTCAGTGAAGATCTACTTAACAGCACAGAAACTGGCCTCATTAATGCTTTTGGAGCTCTCCCAAGAAAAGAACAAGATAACATATTATTCAAGCTAGAAAATTTAAAGAAATCCTTGTTGGTCACAATGGACACTGCTGAACCGCTTATAGATCTGGTCTCCCCAATAATTGAACCTCTTACTTCTCCCCCAGAGGGCAAGGGACTACACGAATATGGGAGGGAAAACAGAAGCCAAGATACACAGGGACCCCTAGAGGCTCCAGTAGAGATGGAGATGCTAACATCCTTATGTGAATATCCTATGACACCCTCAGCACCACAAGAAGAGATGGGGAGAGGTCCCACGACAGTACCATCATCTCAAAGTCAAATGAAGCATGACCCCTGCCCTATATCTAGAGAAGAAGCACAGGAATGGCAAGCTCTGCTAGCTGGTGCTAAAACCCCTTATCCTGAACAATTTTCTCAGGAGTCTGCACAGGATTCAGATGGGTCTCCCCTCCTTCTACAGAAAGCCAATTTCGTGCGTGACGACACCTCAGTCCATTGCAACAACCCTACAACTTCCCTTTGTATAAATCAAATTTCCTGATGAGCGGCAAAAGATGATCCCCTCTCCATTATAACCTGGAATATAGTGGGCTGGACTGTCCCATCAAAAGACCAACTCTTTTTTGACTACATATCACAATTTGACATCCTCTTCTTACAGGAAACCTGGGCCCCCACAGAGATACAGCTAGATGGTTATTGGACCAATTCTATCCCAGCTGTCCCAAGTAAGGTGGGTGGGAGAGCTAAAGGGGGTATTGTGACACTAGTTAATACAGCCCTGCAATTTAAATGTGTATCACTGCCACCTTTTCAGCCATGGGTTGTGACTACCTTACTTTTATATAAACAGGTGGAGATTTTGCTTTTTAATATCTACATTCCTCCACTCAAAAAGAAGGATTTGATCAACAAGATTTGGGATGACATAGAAAACTTTATCCTTGGCTGTTCAGATAAATACCCTCCAGCAGCAATAAATATTGGAGGGGATTTAAATGCTAGGATGGGTCCAAATGATCAAGCATTATTTAATCAATTTAAGATCCATTATGATGAGAATGTACCAGAAGAACCCCTGCATTTCAGACAATCTAAAGACCCTAAAGCAAATTGGGCAGGTTTATGTGTAAGACAGATGACTTTACGTTTGGACCTTAATGGTTCCACAAAAGGTGACTACCCAGTGGAATATACTACCCAGTGGAGCAGGAAGAAAACCCATAGTTGATTATTGGATAATATCATATGACCTCCAGAAGT
The DNA here is from genome assembly GCA_009733165.1 of Naja naja. Taxonomy (NCBI): domain Eukaryota; kingdom Metazoa; phylum Chordata; class Lepidosauria; order Squamata; family Elapidae; genus Naja; species Naja naja. The sequence goes on along the minus strand of CM019148.1, from coordinate 207,430,285 downwards.
TCTTGCAAAAGATGGAGGTAGACTCACGACTGGAAAGCGATCACAATTCAGTAATCCTTACTCTCTCTCTCTCTCTCTCCTAGTTGCATGCAACCTGTTGCAGTAATGACCATTATATAGAACTAAGAAGAAATTGCCTGCCAGTTAGAACAATTCATCAGTGGAAAACTTGCCTCCACAAGTTGTGAATGCTTCAACACTGGAAGTTCTAAGAAGAGATTGGACAATCATTTGTCTGAAATGGTATAGAGTTTCCTGCCTGAGGAACGGGTTGGACTAGAACAGTGGTCACTAACCAGTGGGCCGGGGACCACTGGTGGTCTGCAAGAAAATTTTGGTGGTCCACAGAGAAATATCATCCCCAAAGTACCCCCCAAAGCAATTAATCCAGGCTGCGTGGGAACACAAGGCTTGTGTCATTTGCATTGTGAACAACACAAGGTAGTGAGGGATGGGGAAGGGGTGGAGGGGGAACTTGCCTCACTTGCCCCATGCACCTTGCCGGGCCACCAGGCTGCTTCTTTCTGCTTCTTTCTTCTGCTTTTGGCTGCACGCAAGGAAAGCAGCAAAAGTCTTTCTTTCTCTCTCCCAAGCTTCGCCAGAAATGAGTCTTTGGGACCCTGCAAGGCATCCTGCTCAAAGAGGCTGGGCCGGTGTGACAAGTCTCACAAAGACTCATTTCTGGCGGAGTTTAAGGGGAGAGAAAGAAAGACTTCTGCTGCTTCTGCTGCTTTCCTTGCACGAAGCCAAAAGTCTCTCTCTGTCTCCGTTCTCTCCCTGAGAATGGAGCTGGAGATGGTATCCTGCGATTCCAAATAAAGAATGATAGATCAGTAGGAAAATGGGGTGGGAATTTTCCTGCAGACTTTTTTTGGGATTTTCCCAGTGTCTCTGGTCCGTGGGATTTAAAATTATGAGTTTGGTGGTCCCTGAGGTCCAAAAGGTTGGCCTCTGGACTAGGAGACTTCCAATGTCCCTTCCAACTCTGTTATTCTATTCTATTCTATTCTATTCTATTCTATTCTATTCTATTCTATTCTATTCTAAAATGGTTCTCCTAACATCCCTATCATCTATCGCTTCTCTATCAACCTGGTGCCCACCACATGTGTTGGCTTACACTCCCAAACTTGGCAGTTAAGTAACACCTGCCAGAATTCCCATCCTGGATAGAAAGGCTTAGTTATGATATATAGTCTGGCATCTTGATGATTGACAAATTGGTTTTGTTAAGATACTCCCAAAATGTGATGTTCTACTTTGACTGTACCAAACATGGATGTTAACAGTGAGCACCTACACCTAACAATCTCTTCATGTGCAGGTCTCAATGTAAGGTTTGATCAAATGCGATGATGATTCCAACACACATGGAGGACCATATGAGGAGGCTTCTGTTCTGCTGAGGTACATTTTGAGTCATAATCATTAGAGGACCACATTAGGAACAAAGCTATGATTCTGTGTCAAGGCTTTGCTCACTATTAGTTTTAATTTCATGTTCCTGTTTCTACCATACTATTAAAGTTGTAGAGTATGAGAATTAGTAGAATGCATAATATTCAAAAATGTATTTCAAATATATTAAATTAGGGTGTCTTTGGGTGACACACTGAGGCAAATGTTCCTTAAAGATCCAACTCCAATCCAATCCATTTTTAAAAATAATGTAAGTGTGGACATTTTAAAAGCTTTATATCAACATCAAACCAGCTATAAAAATTCTGATTTATGCAATGTTTTGTAAATGTTAATACTGAGGCATTAGACATTATTAGAACACTTGGCTTTTAAGTGCATAAATAATGAAAATATTTTAACAGGACCCAACATCATTCGTTAAAACTGCTTTTATTTTTTTTAAATAATTGCAAAGTGCCTTCTTTTTAAAATGAGGTGGCTGTGAAGAGTAAGTCTGAAGTTTATAATCTCTACATGTAATTCCCATTTTTTCAACACAGAGGAATCACCCACAGGGAACCAACTGTTTCATAAAGCTGATTTTATCATCCATCCATCGCTGCATTTCTTAAAGTTGTTTTGATATGTCTGACTATTATCAATGACTGAGTGCACTCTGCCCATTGTTTCTTAGTGATCTCCATCTGATCATATCCTGCTAAAAGTGAAAATAAAACTATGGCATAAACCAAGCTGGTGATTTAATTTATGCTGTGGGAAGACGTTCAAATTTGATCAGGAAGCAAGACCTGATCCAACAGTAAGTACACAAATTGACCTCTTGGTTACTACCCCACTCCCCAAAACCCCTCACAAAGCAGAGATGGCTTAATTCTATTAGAAAATAAATACCAAGAGGCCACATTGCAAATCTTGTTAACAACTTAAGATTTCTCCCAAAGAATCTGTTGTCATGCAATTTCATAGACGACTGCTCCAACAACGTGAAATACTGTTGCCATAGCAAGGTGCTCTTAAATAGAAACAGAAAGAACAAATCTGAAGGAGAAAAAAAACCCTGATGCCGTGTTTCAGGAGGTGAATGAATGAGACAAGTGAGTGGGAAGCTTACCATTAACACAACATTCAATAATATTGAAAATCATAATACCATTTAATGTGCAATACCAAATCCCCACAAAAATTCGTTGTGTTGCCTAAAAAGGAGATTTACTGGATGAATGACTCCTGCAGTCTGAGATGGATTGGGACAATTTGAGATATGGTATATCTACCATGAGGCAGAGGAGATGGTGTTAACCTTCTCTGTCCTGACTTAAAACCCTCCATAATTTTGGTTACCTACACCAAAAAGAAAGAAAGAAAGAAAGAAAGAAAGAAAGAAAGAAAGAAGGGAGGGAGGGAGGGAGGGAGGGAGGGAGGGAAAGAAAGGAGGGAGGGAGGGAGGAGGGAGGGAGGGAAGGAAGGAAGGAAGGAAGGAAAGAAAGAAAGAAAGAAAGAAAGAAAAGAAAGAAAGAAAGAAAGAAAAACACTGCTTGTATATATACTGTATGGTGGAGGAAAAATAGATCAGAAAAAGATATAGTATCTCACAGAAGTGAGTACACTCCCTCACATTTTGTAAATATTTGTAAATACTCACTTTTGTTGCCAGGTGTTTAGACATTAATGGCTGTGTGTTGCGTTATTTTGAGGGGACAGCACATTTACACTGTTATACAGGCTGTATACCCACTACTTTACATTGTAGCCAAGTGCCATTTCTTCAGTGTTCTCACATGAAAAGATATATTTAAATATGTACAAAATGTGAGGGGGTGTACTCACTTCTGTGAGATACAGTAGGTCACATCTGAGTGACCCTTGCATCCAGAGGATCTTTAAGGACCCCAACCAACATGTCCTGGATGGTGATAAGATATTGAAGGCAGAGTAGGAAAAAGACACAGTGCAAAGGAATTATGGGAAGCTCAGAATGGACAAAACAAGGGATTTCATCTTTAGGAGCTGTTTTCATTACAGTAATGACACAAGTCTGTTGCTGCAGGAATGTTCCATTTTGAAATTTGACTTTCTTTAAAAAAAAAAAAACCTATATAAATTTGAAAAGCTGCTCTGCTGCTTCTGGGGATATTTTTGCAGGGATCTGTGATTTATTGGTTCAAGTACATCCTTGGGTGTTGTGGCCCCGCCTCGTGAGCCTGTGCTGACAGAGGAAGAGGACCTGGATGATGAAGAAGAGGAGGAACGGGCAATGCCTTCCTCACCAGGGCCTTCCTCCCCAGGACCTTCCTCCCTGGCAAGGTCTCCCTCCCCAGGACCTTCCTCCCTGGCAATGCCTCAGGTTTCTTTGGATAGCCAAGAGGAACAGCCTGAGAGACGTATCACGGCCATGGCGAGGAGGGAGGAGGAGGATTCCTGGCTTGATCCCAGGCAACGTCGGAGGAGAAACATCAGCAGCAACGTAGGGGGCGGGAGGCCAGAGATTGAGCTGGACCACACCCCACCAGGTATAAAAGTGGGTGTGCCTACGTTACAAACTCTGTATGTGACAAAGTGTGGAATAAGCCGAGGATTCCGTCTGTGTGCCTGATTTGGTTTCTGGACTTTGAGAATAAATCAGTCCTTCTGTGAGTACTTCATTTCTTGTTAGCTCCAAATTTGGTAGTGAGAGTCTGGGTGACTGCCAACACTCTTATCGGGAGAGATAACTGGATTTTGGAGACAGGCCAGCGTGACTCTCTGTGCTAGTGTTGCTGCCAAGTTCCTTACCTTCTGGGGAAGGGAAGGGGAGACAGAACACTTGGGTATGTAAACTGACCAGGTGACTTTGAGGCAGCCATTCTCTCTCTGCCCAATCTATTACAAATGTTGCAGGGAAATATAGTTGAAGGGGTGCTCTGTATGCTGTCTTGAGCTCCAGGGAGAAAGGCGGGATTCATTTAATCTACATAAAAGTCTACACAGTTGTCCTCTGAATTAACTAAAATATTCTTTTCTCCGTTTCTTGAGCCCATATACCTGACACAATTTTCTTTAATATCAAGGTACAGCAGGAAGGAGATAGAGGACATTCTTGTACAAAGAATGTTACTCGCTGTACAAGGTAAGGACCTGAATTGATTTCGTATTATCCTTCTGGAGATTGCTTAAATATTTTTATGCAAGTTCCCTGATTCGTTCAAGATATTCTTTCCTGTTTAAAGCTTGTATGTTATGAAGTAAAAAATAAATAAAGTTGTATTAGAAAGTTTTGATTTTTTTTAAAGGGGTATTTTTTTTTAAGTTTAGTACTTTGCAGGGGAAAGTACTAAACTTTTTTCCCAGTAAGGTGAAAAAATTTAAAAGAATACAATAAATTTTGTAAATAAAAATGGTGACAGTTCACAAAGATTACTATGTGTAAATAGAAATGCACATTATTTCCATAGCAAGGAAGGGTTAAATTCATTATTTTATTCAAAGAGGAAAATGTGTTCTTATTTAGATATCACTGCTGGAATTTGTGCTTGTGAAGAAAAAAATGAAACTTTAACCTTGGTTTTGTTGATTAGAAAGATTTAGTCTAATGGCTAGTTATGTATTAATGTGTAAGAGCAAAAAGTTGAGGTTGGAGTGTGTTTATCTTGTACTGTGCTAGGAAAAGTTGGAAGTCAATGCTCCTTTTCTTTCTTTTCCTCTTTCCCCTCATATCTCACACCCCTTTTCCCCACTCCCTTCCCTCCCTTAATTTTCTTTCTTCTTCTTCTTCTTTGTATTTTATATAAAATGAGAAACTTGGGGAAAAATAGATATTCCTTCCATTTTCATTTCATCAAATCAATGTATCAAAAGCATCCTTTTCCTATGTGCTGTTAGCTTTGCTTCTTCTGTTGGACTTGTCTTCCATATTTAATTATGACTGATTGACTGTATTCCATTAAGGCAATGTCAACTCTTAGCAAGCATATAGATAGATTTCTTCCCTGATGATCTGTGCCAGGTGGGCTGTTGAGGGCTCGCAGGGGCTGGAGAACCCCTAGCTAAGATTCTGCGAGGCTCAGAGAGCCCCCAATAACCTCAGAAAGAAAAGCAGCAAGGAAAGCTCTTAATAGGCTTAATTGAACTTCTGGGCATTCAGCTGAGAGCATTTCACACCTCGTAAAAGTGTTTCAAGTTAGATAAACAATCCACTCAGTGCTTGAGGGACAGCCATTGAGATAACATAGCCACTAGCCTCCAAGGGGATTAATTCCCAAATAACAAGAATCACATAACTCACCAGAAACTCCACTAAGACTCCAAGATCCCTCTCACAGTCACTGCTATTAAGCCTGATTTCACCCAGTCTTTTATTTAAGTATTAAATGCACAAAATAATAAACAACTTTTTGGTAAATATCTTTTTTTAGGTAATTAGGGCAAAGAAGTGACATCAAGTTGGCCACCCCCACCCAGTCGCATGACCACCTAGCCACACCCACCCAGTCACATGACCACCTGGTCACATGACCACCCAGCCACGCCCACCCAGACATGCCCACCCAGCAGAGAGTCATTAGAGCAGAAACCCCACCCTGAGTCTGTCCCCAACATGGTCCTTCATGTCTTCCAACAGTACACGAAACACTACTATAACTGAGTTCTGCTGCTGATTGGCCTCATCATCCCTTTCCTTCCATCTTTCATCTTTGGCTATGTTGCCAGGTAATTCAATTTAAAATGGCAATGTACTAAAAATGCTTTATTTTCTTCTCCCCCAAGGAGGAAAAGGAAGAAGAGCAGGAGGATTCAGACCTAGTGGCATGAGTTAATAAAAGCATTTCCTGAACTATTAATATTATAATGAATGATTCATCAAGGTATCCTTAAATTCCTTGTGACCAAAGGCTGAATCGTTCCTTTTGAAGAGGAGTACAGAGATGTCCTTCAGTTTTGCAAGAGCTGTTAGAAGATCCATTAAGAGATGGAACTCTTTTTGCTGAGAATTCAGTCCTAGGAAAGGAGGGATGTGGCAAAGAAAGTAAAACTAACCCCACCTTGATTTTGCTTGGAATAAGAGGGGAAGAAGGAGAATCAGGCGGCTTTCAAGATTTTGTTATTAGTGAGGTTGGATTATTATTCAGAAAGTGATGACTCTTAGTGATTCCAGATATAGATTTTCTCCATTCTCTTCTCTGTTTCTATACCTTACACATTAAAGTGCATTCCTGCAGTCCTTGCTGTGTCAATTTCCTAACATATTGTTCAGGCTTGCATCATTTGGTTAAAAAAGCAGAGCTCTATACATTTACTGTAAATAAGTTGCATAAATTTAAATAATTATATTTTAACAAAAGATTGGTTATTTATGTTAACATAAACTGAAAAACCAGTATGATTAGAGCAGGGGTGTCAAACTCAAGGCCATGATGCTTAGATCTGGCGGGGCCACCCTGCAGCCAGTCTCCATTTTTGCTGGCAGAGGGTTGCAGGAGGCTGTCACAGCCAAAACTGAGTTGGGAAGCGTTCTGCTGGCAGAAGCGATCTGCCACAGAGTGCCCACCTGGCCAGGGTCATCCTCACCCCCAAGGTCAAACACAATCCTGAAGCAGCCTCCATGTAATCAAGTTTGACACCCCTGGATTAGAGTTTGACACCAAGAGATGCAACAGATGCTTGGATGGAGGGTGCATGGATGCATGTAACACAAAAAGGCAAGATAAAAAGATAATACAGAAACATTAATTAACTGTTTACAATTTATATTTTTGCTATCCTGTTTCTGATTGATGTGTATATGATTTAGGTTTGTGGCACCATGAGAATTTTAAGATTTATTTGTAAGATTTTGTCTCTTTTATTCTTTTTATTATTTATACTGCTGTTGTATATTTTCTACTGGGTATGCATACTTATTTTGTGATGCTGGTCTACAACTAGTAAACTTCAATTATCTTACACACATTAAAGGCTTCATGCCTCTTACTTTGCCAGCCAAATAAAGCAGGACAACTCAGCAGCCTTCAATATATTGCTGCCATTCACAACTGGAAATGTACAGTGACCTCTGCAAGTTCTCACAATATAAAGCAGCTTTCCCCAGATGAGCTAAGAAGATTACAACTCCCAGAATTCCCAGTTCCAGGAATTGCTGAACCAGCTTCTTTAGAGACTGCCAGGCAAGAAAGGCTGCTCTAGATTTTACAGGAGGAAAAAAAAGGAGAGCTCAAAGATATTCATCTTCCAGGAGGTTGTAAAAAATACTTTGGATTCAATGTTTGCAATGAGGTAAGGCCCTAATTCACCCTTTTTAAAATTGGGATGTGCTCTAGATGCCATCTTTAAGCATAAAACAGTCTGACTGTTTAGTTTGAGTTACCTTTTAATGCAAAATACCTAGTTATTTTGTTATTTTGAATTGTCACCTGAAGCAAATCTTAGTTACCATTAAAAATGTGCACTTCTCCCATTTTGGTAATATTTTTTTTCAATTTTTAGAAGAATGTACAGAAATTACACATTTGGGGACAGGTGTATACAAAATTCCATAAAGTCATGAAAACAATTCTTCAAATGTATGTTACATGAGGCAAAATGGCATGTTAGGAGAAACTTGTTAATACCTTTTTTAAAACTGAAAGTGATTTGGAAATGGGAGAAATTCAACTTAAGGCAAGGGAAAAAATGGCAAAATGATTGAAGCTTAGTTGACGTGAGTTTTCCTAAATCTCATAAGTCTCCCACTTGGTGTGAATCTGGGGTTGGAACAATGCCTTCCTCCTGGTGTTTTATTGAAGGAGTTTGAGAGGATGAGAGGGCTTGTGCCTCTCTCCCCATGTTCTTTCTTCAGTACCTTTTGAGAAAAGAAATATATGAAGACCCTAAATGTAGTGGAAGTGCTTGGTCTTCCGCCTCTTTGTAACTTGAACACTGCTATTTGGCTGTCAGCGGACCACACTAATTCAACAGAGAAAAGAGGACCCATTGTATTCAAAAGAAACACAAATGCATGCAGTAAGACTGAAATACAAGATTAAGTACAAACTACAATATAACAACCATTCAGCTGACAAAATAATTAGGAGAAATAGCTGTGCTCTTTGCTTTTGCTTTAGGATATTTGAAGACACAAACAGATTACTGCAGTTATGTCAATTTTCTTCCATTTCTTTATATTCACACATCTTTCATAAAGAATCACTTTTATTTACCTTGAAAAGAGTTTCTCTCTGGGAATACAATTGCATGGCACCGTCAGATACATTTGGATGTTTTAAAACCTGGAGGCATTTCACTTTTCCAAGCATGGCTGAGAGCTACAGAGAAGTGTAAATGATTTGGTTATGCTTCCAGAATTGCTTTCAAAATGGCTTTGCTTTCCAGATGAGCCATTCTTCTCTTTCTGGAAGAAACCTCCAATGGCATCATTGGTTTGGATGCTACCTAGATATTCCATTTACCTGACCAACCTTACCACCTCTGCCATATATACACTTAACTTGGATGATAGTTTTCATTTTTCTGAACAGGCACATACATATGCCATGAGTGCACAGTGCCAAAACTGTTGAAATCAAGAGGGTGGAGTGTGCCTATCCATTGCTACAGCTCACCTTGGGTGTTCATTGTTCTGCCTGCAATCTTCCTGTTTAGGTTCACTAAAATTGCACCCACTGTCTTTCCAATCATATTCAACTATGTTGATGTTCAACTATGTTCATGTTGTATCAGATATACTTTGGGAATGGGGAGATTGAATTCTTGGACTAAATAGCATAAAGCTAGACAAAGGGCTCATCCTTACATTCCAATTGCCATTGTACAAAATGATTGGTCTAGGTATTTGTTGAGGATATATCTTCACAACAATTCTATCTTTTCCCAGCCTGCAACTGAAGCAAGTGAGTCTTGCTTTAGTTAGAAATAGGATTTTTCCAGCTACTAATGAGCCACAGTGGCACAGTGGTTAGGGTATAGTACTGCAGGCTACTTCTGCTGCCTGCTGGCTGCCTGCAATTTGGCAGTTCAAATCGCACCAGGCTCAAGTTTGACTCAGCCTTCCATCCTTCCGAGGTGGGTAAAATGAGAACCCAAATTGTTGAGGGCAATATGCTGACTCTGTAAACTGCTTAGAGAGGGCTGTAAAGCACTGTAAAGTGGTATATAAGTCTAAGTGCTATTGCTATTGCTACTGTGATAGAAGATCTCCCAGTAGACCAGTGGTGGGATTCAATTTTTATTACTAATGGTTCTATGGGTGTGGCTTGGTGGGCATGGCAGGGGAAGGATACTGTAAAATCTCCAGTCAGAGGTGGTATTTGCCAGTTCTCCAAACTACTCAAAATTTCCACTACCGGTTCTCCAGAACTGGTCAGAACCTGCTGAATACCACCTCTGATGTAGACATCCTAGAGTGCACAGATAAGGATCCTTCAGAAGTTGGCAATCAACAAGGCTTAACTTGGCCAGGCCCACATGGGACAGTCATTCCCACTTGGTCACTGAACTATGAGCCCCATGGCCAATTGTAAGTATATGGGATGTACTGGAAGATTCATTCTGGTGATGTCCATGGGTGGTGAAGTTATTTAGAGATAGGAATATTAAGTTCATGTAACGTTCAATGGAGGTCTATCAGGAGGCCAATATTTCCACTGTCAATACAAGGAAATAAAATTACCTCAGCAAGTCTCATGGACTTACATAATTTGAGCTGGGGTCTCAAAGAAACAAGATATTTACCTTCACCATACTGTAGTATTTCTCTTCTAGGTCCTGTAAATCACACAATGTTCTTTAAAGAAGTTCTACCCTTAAACACCTGTGATTTTCAGCATCTACAACTAGAGAAACAGCTTTCCCAGCATCAAAAGTTTAATGTTTGGGATTAACAAGCCAAGGGTGACTCACTGCTGGCAGGGAAACTACCAGCTACTCTGGAATTCCTTCACAGGATAATCCAGCATAAACCCTACCAGTGCCTATCTGGGTTGTGATATTGCCTGCTTGTCCAAAGGGAGCAAAACTTGTGCAGTAAAGTTGCAGTGCGATACTGTTTTCATTGTTCTAATAAAAGTGGCAAGTTCCCATGAATGCCACTGCTTCAGTCTCAGTTATATTATCTGGCTATCTATTTTATTGTTCAGATGAAAAAGACCATAGATTGCATTGCAGGTATTTCTATGTCTCAAAATTCACCATGAGTATTTCATTTCTGAATATGCATTAATTAAGAAGAAAATATTTCTTAGATTTCCAAAACTCGTCAATCAGTCATGAATGCTGATACTTTCTGGAAAGGAACTAGGGACAGGATATTTCCTGTTTGTTATTTTATTTTTGTTTTAAATATGGTTTTACATTGTGTAAGCCACCTTGAGTCGCCATGGGAGAATAGGTGGCAATATAAATTAAATAAATAAATATCCACTATATTCACATGCATTCTTATACCTATGCAAGCAAGCACCATGTAGTCACACATGAATTACAGATAGGAACCAATGTGCTGTTCTTATTATATTTTTACACCAAGCCTGATGAGATTCCACTTCTCATATTCACTTGGCCATAGCATTTACTTAAGGACTTTAGGCCCATCATACTACCAAGCTGTATGCACCAGAGGGCTGTGATAAGAATAAAATTGGACCGAAGGAAAGACAAAAGTGTGAAACTCTGATTCTCAGGAGGAAAGGATATAAATGGGAAATATAACTAGATAAATGAAATGCTGAATAAAAAGGAAATATGAAGTAAATATGAGAGAATGATAAAAAGCACAGTTCTACCAAAACAAATTATGAGTTGGAAAGAATTGTTTTTCGGCAGGTTAAGTTGGACATTGGAAAAAAGAGCCAAACATTCTACAAGGAACAGATGAGAGAAGGTGCTGGACCAAAAACTCTAGCTGGAGGTTTTGAAACATCCACCCACAAGCACACGGAGAAGGGAAGAAGTGGCAAAAGTCAGCTCCTATTATTTATATTTAGTCTGACCAGTCTGGAGGCCCCTTTCTACTGAGCTAGGTTTTATTGAAGGAACCTCTGAATCATAAGTGCAACTCATGAGACTGAGATTCATCTCAATCAGATTCACCTACAACCTCCAGTTCTCATTCTCCAGGTTTATTGTTTAAAAGATCATAGTAAAGAACAGATTAATTACCGGGATTACCTTGTGATTAAAACTAACTTGAAATAATCCACCACTGTCATATTCGAGAACTGGTAGACTGAAATGTGACACACACACACAAAGGAAACATAGATCTTGCACTCCTAGCTGTATATTTTTGTTGTTGTTGTTAATTTTATCTTACAATTGCAACATTTTTCATGTTCTGGAAGACCAAAACAGTTTCCTCTGCCTGTGGAATTCTGAAGAGAAAGAAAGAATTTTCCTTTCAATGCCACTTTAGAGGACACATTGGAAGGTGCTTTGGGAAGTGGTTTAAGCCTTATTGTACAATGTGATAGCAATACTTACCGATGAGTGATGTGCCTAAAATGTGTTCTATGGTTCAGCAGCCTCTCTCATAACTCCTGAGACCATTTTAAATTGCCTGCAGCCACTGGCATGCTTTTATGAAGTGCTTTGCCTCCTTTCCTTAACTTAAATAAACAGAAACTGTTATGATGATGAACTGTCAATGCACCACACTAAAACCAGCAATAAAATTCAAGGATGCTCCCTTTGGAGATGAATGCAAAAGTTACCTGCTGAAATAGGCTTAGGCTGCAAATCTAAGCATAGTTGCTTAGAATTTAATTCCACTGAAATAAATGTACACTGTAGCTCGTTTCCAGACACCGGCTCAAGGAACCAGTCATTTGGAAATCCAATTTTATTTTTAAAAAGGGGGAAAAAAGAACCCTAGACTTGTGTTGAAATATTTGCTAAACCTTCATCTGTACTTAGTACAAGAAGGGAAATAACACTGCAATTTATTGCATATTCTGCATTCTGGTAGAAAGAACGGACGCTTTCAAAGTTAAAATTGTTTTAAGACACCTACAACTGTCAATGGATATGCAATGAACCCAGGAAGAAACTTTAAAGATGGATGCTCTTGAAAGGAAGTTTGAGAACCTGGCCTTATATATTCAAATTAGGAGGTGAGGTAACTCTCTAGATTTTTCAGGCCTACCTCCTGGTTACCTAATCCCTCTGTCCCAGGAGCTCTCTCCAGTGGTGGGATTCACATTTTTTTACTACCAGTTCTGTGGGTGGCTTGGTGGGCGTGGCAGGGGATGGATACTGTAAAATCTCCAGTCAGAGGCGGTATTTGCTGGTTCTCCAAACTACTCAAAATTTCCACTACTGGTTCTCAAGAACTGGTCAGAACCTGCTGAATGCCACCTCTGCTCTACACCTCAAAACTTTCTTCATCTGTCATTTTTCATCCGTATGCTCTTCCTTTCATGCCTGGAAATTTGTCAGCTGATCTGCTTTGTCTCCAGCCAAGCCAAAGGTCCCTGCTTTTACCCATGCATCCTCAACTGAAGGAAACCAGGAAACCCATTTCATACTATCCAGCTTGTTCATATATCCACATTATTGTTTATGGTTTCAGACAAGAATTTTATATAACTCCATTTCAAAATGCTTAACCAGGAATGTTTTATATGCAAAGTAGATGTTCTCCAGATGAACATCAACTCTTCTGTTTTATAGAAACTCCTTCTTACCATGTTCTGTATTAAAGCTGCAAGACGCTGCCATTAAATATTCTTCAATTACTCTACTTCTACTAATGAGACCAGTGATTGTTGCACCATGACTGGAGGGTGGGGGGAAATGTAAACTGCTTATACCAGTAGTTAAATGTTTCTAATTCCATGATTAGAAGAATTGGTTTTTATTGTCCTCCTCTGTCTATGATGTCTGACCTTCCAGGGATAAGATGGAATCAGGGGTGGGGAACTATGGTCCTTTTATGACTTGTGGACTTCAACTTCCAGTATTCCTGAGCCAACCATGTTGGCTCAAGAATTCTAGGAGTTGAAGTCCATAAATCATAAAGGGGCTATCATTCCCCACCTCTGTTCTAAATGGTAGAACAAAGTTCTACCATTCTTTAGGGTTCTTGCATGTTATTACTATATGTGAAGGTTCTTGTGGGAGATGTTAAGAGTTCTGTCACTGTTTTGTCAATACTAAAGAATTTGTTACATTTGATATCTCTGGGAATGCATGTAATTTTTCCTCCTCTGAGTATTTGGTGGTGTTTGTGAGGTTCAGAATCACTACTGCAAAGTACAGATTAATCTATTCAAGACCGAGTTGTAAATCAGAAATGAAAAATTAAAGCAAGAATTTTAAAAATTAGCAGGACCTTGGAGAGTTCCAAATAAATACAGCTGAGAGTAAAAGGCCGGTACCCAAATTTGATTAAATAAATAAATAAGTAAATCTTGTGATTTACATCCTTCTGTAAATCAGTAAAGCAGTGGTTCCCCATAGATGAGATTGCAAAAGGTGTTTCATCAAAACTTTAAGGAGACATATTGAGTAAAATTGAAGATGAATATTACTTTATTTTTTTACCCAGTGCCAAAGACATGTTAGGCAAGAATATATAAAAAATAATTCATTGTTAAAGGTGCTTTTTCAGCTTGCATTTAAACACAAAGCAGTACTAATCTCGACTTAACAAAAACAGCTATTCATCAGGGAGAAAATAAAATGAATGTCTCCATAAATAAGTAAATTATGTGCTATAAGTTAGAATGCCAAAAGCTGTTACTTACTTGATTGATTGTTTGATTGTCAAAGATTAGTTAGAACAGATAATTTATCATCAAACCCTGAAAGAAGAACAGGGACATCTGGATAAAAAGGGCAATGTGTGACAGCCCTCCGCAGACATTTTCCAAATACCTGCAAAACCTTTGAAGAAATTACATTAAAAAATAAAAGAACAATAGCATATTTGACAGTTCTCATCTCAACTTTTAGAAAATGTACTTTAAGTGATTTGATAAAACTAAAAATGGATATAATAATTTTACTGTACTTTTTACTTTGCCAAAATATAATTTAAATAGTATATTTTAATCAATATTTCAGATAAAAATGCTGCTTGAGTTTTAAGCAGGATTACATTTTACATCTGAATTCATGTATTTATATTCCTGCATTCCATTTATCAGATGGAGGCAGAGGTTTAATTAAATATTAAAAGAACAAGATCTTTAATTATTTAGTGTTTTCTTGGAGAGTTTTAAAAATACAGTTTAATATTACAACCCAGAGATAATGTTGGCATTAATTTAACAGTAGTAACATGGAGTAGTCTGCATTCATAACTCAGACTTATAGAGGGTGTCTGATTCTAATGAAATAATAGTAGAAAATAGGGAATTAATGTGCAGTTTGGGAAAATTGACTTATTAAACTTATATGCCACCCATCTTGTCACACAACTGTTCCTTAATAGTTTACTTCTGACCACTACATGTTTTTGATGGCCTATTTTGCTGACTCTTTCAACTACCTGAGTGCTAAAATGAAAGCATACAATTTGGATATAAAATAGCAATAGCAATAGCACTTAGACTTATATACTGCTTCACAGTGCTTTATAGCCCTCTCTAAGTGGTTTACAAAGTCAACATATTTTCCCCAACAACCTGGGCTCTTTTACCCACCTTGGAAGAATGGAAGGCTGAGTCAACCTTGAGCCTGGTGAGATTCAATCTGCCAAACTCCAGGCAGCCGGCAATCAACAGAAGTAGCCTGCAGTACTGCATTCTAACCACTGCACCACCATGGCTCTTTGTGTCTCAAACCTTTGTGTCTTTCTTCTCATTAGAGGACTTATCGGTATTGTGCATAGAACTTTGATTTGAGAGATGATCTCATCACAAATGTCAGTCCCCATCAGATAAGCAGTGATGGTCTCCAGAAGTCATAACTCTTGTCACTTCTTGTTTTGTCAGGTTTCAGGCAGTGCCCAGGTGAGAGACAATTAGTTCTTTGAGGATCTAGAGACCAAGAACACACCAATGGGTAAGGAGATTTTAAGTTATATTAATAACTTTAACAGGCAGGGTAAATAGAAACATAAAAGCATAATATACCAGGCAAGAAGATTAGTAACTTTCCCTTCAGCTGTTGAGATCTCCAGTAACAACAGCAGAAAGACCTCAAAGTGCCAGCGTGCACAACACTAAGTGCTCAAGTCTATGCCAAAGTTCAAAGCTCAAAGGTCAACACTAAGGTTTTTAGTAAAGCCTGGACATGATCCCATGCTAATGAGCCTGCAGGACCTGACCTTGACCTTGGTGCATTTGTTTATCATGCAGATTGACAGAACTCTGGGATGGGAAGAAGAGTCTGAGATAAGCTGGGGCTCTGTGTGAAGATAAGCTGTGTGAAGATGTCCACCACCACCAGCAAGAGTGAAAAACAGGCAGATTAGCTCAGAATCAACTCCAAACTTCAAGACTGTTCTTAATATGAAGGAGAAATCAAAATATGCCATCAAACAACTCAAAATATAATGGTCTTCTGCAGTGCCACTACAGTCCTTCACACCTCACCCCACCTAGAAGAATGGGTCATTATTGGCACTGGTAATGTAAGAGGATTTACTGATTTCTATACAATTGTTTGGCGAATTCCAAACACCGTTCTGCAGCAGTGTTGTAACCTCATAGCCGACCTACTCTAAGGTCTAAACCTAGTCTAAGGGTTGAACTAAATAAGATGTATGAATTATGGATATATCTCTGGGCTTTTTACATTTTTATAAATAGCTACCATGGCAAGAAGAAACCAAATCCAGGAATAGGGCACAGGAGATACGTGTGTTTTTGAAATGTTTGTGCTCTGCTCCATATTCCTAAAATAAATGAATATATATATATATATATATATATTCCCCAATATTTTGTTTCCCTGTAAGCAAAGCATATTTGCAGATGTGAGTATTCATGAAAAGGAAATTGCCACTGCAGGCGTGGTGGTCAGTTGCTGGTTTTCACTGGGAACATAGAGTGTTTATTCATTACTTCCCCTAACCCTTTCCCAAAATAAACATTTTTGAGAAAGAAAATATCTCTGCCATCATGTGCCACATCATGCACACTTACTCTAAGGGACCATCTACAGGTTTGTCTTCTATTTCAGGACCATTGTGCTATTTATTCATTAGGCCCATGTTCTTCCCAAGGTCCGTGAACTTTGAGTAGCATGAATAGTATGAAGTTAAGGAACACGTTATTCAAAAAAAACCAAATGGAAAGGCATTGAGGACAAATTCAAACAATGCAATCAAATAGTTTACAGCTAGAGATCCTTTTCCTCCATAGGATAGTTCCTGTATTTGAATACAAACAGCAGTGGGTTCTCCTGGGGAATGGAGCAAAATACCCCATCACAACTCACTCAATACTATTATGAACTCTCTACACACACATGCTGGCAGCCCAAATTACTGCATTTTATTATATTGCATCTTTGTGGTGTATTTTATTTATCCCTGTTGTATCTTCCCATTTTAGGCGTCAATTCATCCCTCTACCTGGATCTCCCTGCTGTTTGTCCTTCTAGAAAACTGTTGTGTGCTTTATAGAGTTAGCCTTACTGAATCTACAATCAGTCAATCTGGATTGATAAAAAGACTGAAATATAAGTCCTCAACTAACCCCTCCAAGTATTGCTTTATTACTTTATTTTATGTATTATTTTATTACCTATTGGCTTTTGTGGTTGCTCATCTTAGAGCCACAACTTGGGGCAGCTTACAACTGATATATAAAATCAAACATTATATAAAGAGATAAAAGCAGAAACAAAAACCTGCTGCTACAATCAATCTCCTTTGATGCAATCAACACCACTGTCTTCCAACTCCAATTTCCCCCAGTCACACCAATGGTTAGAGAAAGGGATAGCTCTTTATGGCTTTCCAGAAGGTTAAAAAGGCAGAGACATTATGGGTTTCAAGGGGAAGGATAGTGCATAGGGCAGAGGCTGTGATGGGAAAAGCATCCTTCCAAGGTCCAACTAGATGAAAATACTTAAGAGAAGAAATCTAGAGGATGCTGATCTGATCTGGTGAGACAGATAAATACCCTCAATGTATTTGCAGTGGTCCTGCAAATAGCTGCAATGGTTGTCAATTCAAAAGTCTTGGTGTTCACCTAACATTTCAGATAGATACTTTTTTTAAAAAAAATTACATTTCTATGCCGCCCTTCTCCGAAGACTCAGGGCGGCTTACAATTTTTGGAGCACAACCCAATGTGCTCAGCAATAGCCTTCCTTCCATTGTATATGCCTGCTTATTACTAAGTGGCATTTTTACAAAGTCAGCTTATTGCTCCCAACAATCTTGGGTCCTCAATTTACCTACCCTGAGAGGATGGAAGGCTGAGTCAACCTTGAGCCTGGTGGGATTTGAGCCTACAGTAATTGTAGACAGCTAGATCTTAAGAGCAGGCATTTAACAGCCTGAGCCACCAAGGCTCTTCAGGTTTTGCGTTCTATAAGTAACCAGATGGGATCTAGTTAAGTTCTTCCTATTGGTGGAACTAGGAGGAGAGTCTAATAACAATTTCTGACCAATGTTGACATGACACAACCATTAGTTGCATAGGTCAGGCAAAGATTTTGTAGCAAATAAGCCAGGAATAATGAAAAAGTAGATGAATATTTAAAGAAACCAAAATTATCCAAAATAAGAGAGAAGCAAAAGCAGATGATGAATGGATCTAAAAAAATGAGGGAAGTTTATGAAGCAATAAATAAAACTAAAATAGGTACTGCTCCAAGACCAAATGGAGGCATAAATGTTCTGAATGATACAGCCTTTCCCAAAAATGATGTCCAAACATATTTTCAAGGCACCGAAGGGTCTAGAACAGCTGTGGGCAAACTATGGCCCGGGGGCCGGATCCGGCCCGTTCGGCTGTTCTATCTGGCCCGCGGAGCCGAAAGAGCAGAGAGTTCTCTTGTTCTCCCAGAAGGCTACGTGAAGTAATCTAACTTTGAATTTATATTAGTTCACACAAACACTCCATCCATGCTCCGGTCCAGTTTAAGAACCCATTGTGGCCCTCGAGTCAAAAAGTTTGCCCACCCCTGGTCTAGAATTATGGAAAAGATAAGTGATTCTACAGTGTTTCAGCTGGCATTAGTGGTAGATTAATGATTCCTTTGGTGAATCCAAGCTTTATGTCACCCAGTTCACCCTTTTCTCATAGTCATAGTTTTCATCTTAGAAAACAAGCAGCCTCTTCAGATGTGAAGTTCTAAAAAGAAGTCCTTCTGGAAATGTTGCTGCTTAGGGAATAAAACAATCTAACGGATACATAAGTCTAGGTTATATGCAATTCAAAAGAAATTCAGACATCATTACATATGTTCAAGTTCCACTGCAATCATCTCTCCAGATAGAGCCTATTGTGCCTAGTAACATGTAAGTCCAATTAGCACATCCTGAGACGTGTAGCTTTGAAACAGATGGACTTAGCAGCAAGGTTCACTTAGTGACCCAGCTGCTGTCTTTGGGGAAATCTTTTACAGCAGGGGTGTCAAACTGGATTTTTTTGAGGGCCAGATCAGCCCGTTCTCCTCCACGGGCTGGCTGGGGGAGAGGAGGGAGATGGCCTAGATGGCCTCCTGAAGCACTTTGCTGGCCAAAATGGGCCACATGGGGGGTCCACGCACACCCTGTTTTGGCTGCCAGAGGCACTGCGCGGGCTGGTCCTTTGCTATTTCTGGGCCAGCACTGCAGGCCAGATTTAAGCATCCCATGGGACGGATCTGGCCTATGGTCCTTGAGTTTGACACCCCAGTTTTACAGGTACCAGCTTGGCTTTAAAGACAACATTACTGCTTCTGTCAACCACCTTAAATATCTGACATATGAGGGCAACTAAGATAATACAAGGACATGTGATTATGTTAGGGGTGACATTGCAGGTAGTCTTCAACTTACAACAGTTCATTTAGTGATGCTTCAAAGTTACAACTGCACTAAAACCAAGTGACATGACTATTGTTCACACTTGTGACCACTGCACACCGCCCTGATCACATGATTTGCATTCAGTTATTTGACAACTACCGTGTTTCCCCGAAAATAAGACCTACCCCGAAAATAAGACCTACCCCAAAAATAAGACCTACCCCGAAAATAAGACCTAGTGTGTTTTTGGGAGCCAAAAAATATATAAGACAGTGTCTTATTTTCGGGGAAACACGGTAGTTCGTATTTCTGACAGTTATGGTGTCCCGGGGTCCTTTGGTGACCTTCTGACAAGCGAAGTCAATGGGGAAGCCAGTTTCACTTAGCAACCGTGCTACTAATTTAACAACTGCAGTGATTCGCTTAACAAATGTGGCAAGAAAAATCGTAAAATGGGACAAAATTCACTTAACAAATTTCTCACACAGCAACATAACTTCTGAGCTCAATTGTGGTTGTAAGTTGAGGACTATCTATGCAGCAGTGTTCCAATATCTAAGGGGCTGCCACAAAGAAGAGGGGGTTAACCTGTTCTCCAAAGCACCTGAAGGCAGGACAAGAAGCAAAGGATGAAAACTAATCAAGGAAAGCTAAAGAGAAATTAACTGACAGTTAGAACAATTCATCATTGGAATAGCTTGCCTCCTGAAGTTGTGGATGCTCCAACACTGGAAGTTTGTAAGAAGAAATTGGACAACTATTTGTCTGAAATTTTATAGGGCAGAGGTCCCCAACCTTGGCAACTTTAAGACTTGTGGACTTCAAATCCCAGAATTCTCCAGCCAGCAGGGAGTTGAAGTCCACAAGTCTTAAAGTTGCCACGGTTGGAGACCTCTGCCCTATATGTACAACAGTGGTGGGATTAAAATTTTTACTACTGGTTCTGTGGGTGTGGCTTGGTGGGCATGGTGTGGCTTGGTGAGCATGGCAGGGAAAGGTTACCATATAATCCCCATTCCCTCCCCATCCCACTAACCTGCTTTCCAGCTCTGTTCTCCTGTGCAGGGCAACCAAAGACAACCCAGCTGGGACTCGGGAAGCAGAGAATGGATGGGGGCGGGACCAGTCAAAGGTGGTATTTGCCGGTTCTCCAAACTATTCAAAATTTCCGCTACCGGTTCTCCAGAACTGGTCAGAACCTGCTGAATACCACCTCTGATGTACAAGCTAAATCTTATAGAGAAGTTGTTGCAGAGATCAGAAAAGACCAATATGGATGTGTGTGAGTCATGCTTCTTGATATATGAAAAGAGCTTCCTGCTATTTTATCAAACCTCAGCCATAACCGATGCCAGTGAAGGCATCGGCACAGCTGCAGAACCTGTATGTATGATGCACAGAGGCCACAACAAAGAAGAACCAGGGATTTCACACTTCTGACAACCTATTTCTAATACAGTTGTTTGCTGCCATCTGACCAAAATATAGCCATTTTGATACATTTTAAGTATCCTGATTCTCTTGTTTGTCTTCTTTACTTTTTCTGTAGGGCACTTGCTTCTCTTTCCCTACTTTCTCCCCATTGCTCTGCTTTTTCTCCAGGACATATGTCAAGTCTCTTTGTCCTGCCTTCTTGATTTCATGATACATTTATTTCTATGTTTATTGCATTTGCTTGGATGTTTTCTCACAGAGCTGATGGTAAATCTCTCCTGACTCAGTAGGAAACTATTCTTCACCACAATTACACCTGCTGTTGGCCTTTTCATTTTCCTTCAGCTTTTGATGAAATTGTATTTTCTGAAACCCTATGAATTTTGCCGCCGATTCTTACCTAACTCATCAATTCAACCATCTCCTTTCTCCCTCCCATCTCTCTTTTCTATCAACATTTCCATTTTGTAAGGTATTTTCCTAATTTTCTCAGATAATGCTGTTCTCCGATACTTTATATTTGGTTTCCTCCACTATAAAGATTGCAAATTGTCACTTGACTTTATATTTTCAAAGACTTTGCAAAAGATCCAGTCACACAGATCATACAGTGACTGAAATAACCCCCATTGACTGTAATGGGATTTGTGCAGTTCAACCCTATGCAACTCTTGAAGAGTAGAAGGCTTCATGGTTTCAGGTTATTTCCCCCATTTTAACGCTCCAAATCTCTTCCTCATAACTCAAAAGTGCAGGCTCTATTTGCTTCTGATTTTGTTTGAAAAAGTCAAACATATGGATACCATACCTGGATACAATCAACAGGACAGAATGTTGAATTTAGATATGACAGATTAGTCTTAAATCTAGTGGAGCGATGAACTCATTGAATGATCATGGGCAAATCATCCAGTTTCAAACTATTCTTATATGTAAAATGAGTATTCCCAAGGAGCTCTTATAGTTCTACAAAATGTTATTTATATCCAAGAGCACATTTCCAGTCATCAATTCTAAAAGCTAAACTTTCTCTGCTCCTTCAGTGTCTCTCTTCTTATAATTGATTGATTTAGATCATTTCTAAGTTGCCCCTATCTGTTATACTCTAGATAGTTTTCAACATACAACATAAAAAATTAAGGTAAAGAATTACATAATCAAAAAGAAGGTTAAAAAACAGCCATTCAAAAGATGAAAGCATCATTCTTCTGTTCTAATTCCCTGGATTGATTTCCTCACCTTTTTCTGAACTTCATTCAGACAATCCAGATTCTTTAAGTGTGAACTGAAGACCAGACACAAGGTAAAGTCTGAACAAAGCAGAATCAAGTGGAACAATGATTTTCCATGAATTGGAAACCATACAGTGAAATGTCAATTTAACAGCTCAATCATGGGGTGGAAGTTCAGTTGCTCCCACATGACCATTACATTTTGGTACCTTATATCATTTGCATTATTGCATAATGACATCATACTTAGAGAGTGCTGTAAAGGACTATGAGGTGGTATATAAGTCTAAATGCTATTACTATTATTCAAATAATGTAAATTGTCTCAAAGGATATAAAACAAATAATGTTAAAGTAAAGTAAGCCTAACTATCTCATCTGCATTATTTCAGATCCAATAGACCTTCTCACAGAAATTGGGTTTATTGCATGTAAGGTCCATTAAATGGTATTTAGATACAGGATCTATTAGATCTATTAAATCTATTAAATTAAGGTTTCATTGTTCTCTTGGAATTACATTTATTGTTTTTGCAGCCATGTCATGCTGTTGGCTCATATTCACTTTGCAATCAACCTCCATTTGAAGCTATTTGTGACCAGGCAGGAAACATGGCCATGTGAACTCATTCTGTTCTATTGTAATATTACATCAACAGATCCTTGCAATCTGAAAGTACATTTCTCCTCCCATCCCTTTTATAGCCCAAGAAAATAGGGAGAGTCTTTTCTGAGCTGCTTGGCCCTCTACATTTCTGTGTCATCTTAAGTTAAAAGCTAACCTGATTGTTCCCTTGACTGCATTTTTTTGTCTCCCAAGGCCATTCTCATAAACCATTACAATCATTTTCATATGTATCATAACCAAGTCAAATGCTACCACCCTATACTTATTAGAGCCCTGGTGGCGCAGTGGTTAGAATGCAGCATTGCAGGCTAATTCTGCTGACTGCTGGCTACCAGCAGTTCGGCAGTTAAATTCTCACCAGGTCAAGGTTGACTCAGCCTTCCATCCTTCCAAGGTTGGTAAAATGAGGACCCAAATTATTTGGGGCAATATGCTGACTCTGTAAACCACTTAGAGAGGGCTGTAAAGCACTGTAAATCAATATATAAGTCTAAGTTCTATTGCTATTAATCTTAGTTCTGCTTCCTAACTGAAGAATCAGTTTAATTTAAAGATAATATTAAAAAAGAATAGGAATGCTGCTACATTTACCATACATATAAATAGAAAAATCTTTTAAAAATCTAAAGGCCTCATATTTGAATACTGAAGTAGTATGTTCCTCAAAAGAAAGGAATATAAAAAGGGAACTGGAACATGATGTCAGGATTATTTGCAAGCAATTTATAGAGAGGTTTCAAGAGACAAAAATCAAAACGAAATAAAGGAACATAAATCTTAGCAGAAGAAATACAAACAGGCAATAAGAGATGGATAACCAATAGATAAAAATACTTGAGACTAATTTGAAATCAGATGGGAAGTTGGATAACATTATGGCAGAGTTGGCATTAAACTAGGTTAAAGGAAGATAATTGCAGAAAAGCTCAATGCATTCTTTGCATTTGCTTTCATTGTGCAGTTGTGAGGCCCTGAGCTGAAGATTTTTTCCCAGGATCTGAAAAACACAGGTAACTAGAGATAAGTTGTATGCCCAATAGACTAAACAAGCAAATGAAATTATCTAACTCAGACAATATCCATTAACAGCTTCGTATTTTTAAAAAGTGCAGTTTATTTCTAAGAGAGCCAACTATCTCCAAGGTGTAATGAAGTTCCAAGGTTTTTTTTAGTGAAAATTAGAGATACATTACAGCTTAATGATGAGTTTGGGTAATTGGTGGATAGTATTTAAAATAAAATAATTAAACATAATTGAGTGTCTCCTGCTAAAGAAAACCAACATAGTATCTGCAAATAAAGTTTTGTCTCACAAACCTGGTTGTTTTTTTTTCATTTTTGTTTTTAGGATAGCAATACCTCAGCAAATAAGAGTTATTCAAAAGATAACACATTCTGAAATTTTGTTCCAAAGCTTGTTCCAAAGTTCCTTGTCAAATGCACATTGAAACTAACTATCAAACAGGTGAGATAAGTGAAAGTTTAAAGTACAAAATATGTGCATTTGTTTGTGTGTGTAAACATGCACGTACACACATACACTGAAACCAGTGGCAATAAGCTGATAATGATTTTGTCCTTTTTATTTGAATGAGAGTAATGTTCATCTGGAATTTAATTTACTTGCAATTCTAATTCATAAATACATTTTTTGTGAAATTGCCTTCAAGTCTATGGGCTTTTGAATCACATGGTTTAGTAATGTTCCCAGCCAGTTTTCAAAATTGCTAATCTGTTGAATATATTTTGTGTAATTAGATAGAATTTTTCCTTCAAGATACATCAAACTCTTCCCCCCACCCCAGTTTGAGAAAGTCAACAGTTGATATAAAATCTCTTTCAAGTTAAAAATAGATTCAGTAAGGAACTCTTTATTTCCATACATCAGCAGAATTCCTTGTTGGGTGTTTTGTTTTTTAACATTCTGCAGATCAAAGTTAATAGCGGTTACACTAACATTTAAAAAAGAGAAATAAGCATGCAAGTATATTTAAAAGTTAGTAGGATCTCTTTCTGAATAGCAAATCAAATGAATAGAGTTGGAAAAGCACGTCAAAAGTTGGGCGAACAAGGAAAAGGAAACATGTGAGCCATGGTGGCCTGTGGTTAGAATGCAGTATTGCAGGCTAATTCTGCCAACTGCCAGCAGTTCAATCCTGATCGTCTCAAGGTTGACTCAGCTTTCCATCCTTCTGAGGTCAGTAAAATGAGGACTCAGATTGTTGGGAGCAATATGCTGACTCTGTCAACCGCTTAGAGAGTGCTATAAAGCACTATGAAGCAGTATACAAGTCTAAGTGCTATTGCTATTTGGGAGGTTGCAACTCAACTTCCCACCTTTCTGAAGGGTCAGAGGTCATTTGTATTCTGGGGTTTCAAAAATGACCACAACACTGTTGTTCTCTTTAGGGGGGAGTCACCAGTGGGGATGGGATTGGGAAGATTTCCAGAGGTAAATATTCCCATTCCCTTCCTTAAAACTCCCCCCTCCCGCCATGAATCAGATTCATGCCATGGAACTTAGTCATCTCTTGCTACAACCAATGAAACATTACAATCTTTTCGTTAGCAGAATAGATGATCAAGAATATAGTAAGGCATTTATTTCATTTTGGACTCCTTGAGCTGATTCGGCAACTTGGACCACCAAAGAGGGTATAATTAAATACTAGCCAGAATCAACCCTCAATGTCAAATGGCAGGTGTCCATTTTTAAATGCTTAAATGCTTTAATCAAAAAAACATATAACTTGCTAACTGAGACATGTAAAGTATATTTTCCCATCCCTGTCAATTATAAGATTGCAAACTCCGGTAGCAGGATAACAATTCCATTGCGGAAGCAGTGATATCTTGGAATGGGTCCAGGCTAGACAGATGGCACAGGGAAGGGGGTAATGAGACATATAATATTGGAGGAACTGTGTTCTTCTCGGTAACAACGTGGCATTATTAAGGCCCTTGATAGAAGTAAATACCTTGAACATTGAAAAAAATAATGAGATCGGCAAAAAGGATATTAGGTCAATTTTGTTTGAAAATTAATTCTGTTACTCTTAATTTAAGGCAAATGCAAGCTTCTGCTTTCTATTGAATTGGTATAAAGCCTGACTCTAGCTCAGCTTCTCTTCTGCTTTTGCAACCCGGTTTGAAGGTGGAGGAATCTGTTTGTTTTGCAGTCAAAGCTCCGCTGCTTTGTTCTTATTGTGTCCTCAAAATAAGTTACAGATGCATAATGGGTTTCTGTGGTTGAGCCCCTCTCCAAACAGTAATTATTATTATTATTATTATTATTATTATTATTATTATTATTATTATTATTGGACTTATAGGCCGCCTTCTCTCCCAGGGGACTCAGGGCGGCTTACAATAAGAAATGAGAATACAAATATTAAAATACAATTAAACCAGTCGAATTAGCCCAATAAAAAAAATTAAAACCCAATTAAAAACTAAAATCGATAAAACCCCACCCCACCCCATTCAGTCCAGGCTGGCCTGTTGAAACAACCAAGTTTTTAGGTCACGGCAAAAGGAACGGAGGTCAGGGGCCAGCCGGAGCTCCAAGGGGAGCTGATTCCACAGGGTGGGTGCTCCCACAGAGATGGCCCTACCCCTGGGCGCCGCCAGCCGACAATGTCTGGCCGACAGCACCCCCAGGAGGACCTGCCTGTGGGAGCGTACAGGGCGATTGGAAGTCGATGCTGGCAGGAGACACTCCCGCAAGTACCCCGGACCCAAGCCAAGTAGGACTTTATATATGATCACTAATACCTTGAATCTGCCATCTCTTTTGGGGACTGTATCTCAGTTGGCTCAGTAAGTGGGGCGGGAAGTGAGGGTTATGTAGCCCACAGCCATAGATTGCCGACCTTTGACCTAGAGAATGTATGATGCATTAATTCTGCTCAACGAGAGAGAAATTTTGGAGTACGTGGTTGGCGTGTTTTAAATGCATAAAACTTGAGAACTGTGATCGGGAAACATTTTTCTAGGAGTGTCTGTCTGGATAGACAAAAATAAATGGACAATGGGTCTGGCTCACACCAATATGGTTCAGGCCCCCATAGAAGACTTCAGAGCAATGAATCACACACTGTATAAGCCTGTCATAGGATCTTGGTATGCTTTGAGGCATTTGTATAAGGCTAGGTTACAAATAACCAATTGAGTTGCTTTATTATTGTATATCCTGCTTTTCCCCTCAGCTTTCAAGGCAGCGTACATGAGATTTTCCCTCATGTTATTTGCTAAGCAACATGTTGAACCAACAAGCATCTATTCTCACCTTTAAGGGATGGCTTCTATGGATTAGGGGTATTTTGTTTTGCTGTTTTAAAAAGATGTTTTAAGAAGTTTACAGAGAATTTACAGAGTTCACAGAGAAAGGGTATTATAAGCAAAGAGAGCCAGTTTGGTGTAGTAGTTAGGGCACCAGGCAAGAAACCAGAAGATTACGAGTTCTAGTCCCACCGTGGGCCTGATGCCAGTTGGGTGGTCTTAGCCCAGTCATTCTCTCTCAATGCTGGGAAGCAGACAAGGACAAATCTCTTCCAAAAAACCTTGCAAGAAAATGGCAGAGACTGCTTCAGGAAGTTGCCAGAAGTCAATATGTGGCTATGAATTTTGTTTTACAGTTTTACACTGTCTTTTTAATGGTCTTATACATATTGGTTTGCTGTTTTTATGCTGTTTTTATTGTGAGCCACTCAGTCTTTTACAGTGATGGGCAGCTATATAAATTAGATAGATAGATAGATAGATAGATAGATAGATAGATAGATAGATAGATGAGAGACAGACAGATGAGAGACAGACAAGACACAGACAGACAGAAAGACAGACAGACAGATAAAGGGCACAAAAATATAGAAGGGGATATAAGGGAATAATGAATTAAGCTAGCTGAAAATGGGAAGAACTGCTCAAAATTAATCAATAAGGCACTATTTTATTTATTTATTTATTTATTTATTTATTTATTTATTTAATGAGATTTCTATGCCGCCCTATCTCCCGAAGGACTCAGGGCAGCTTACAATAATAAAAGAATATAATACAAAGACCATTAGATTCGAAATCCCACTAACCAATAAAATTAATAAAAACAATTTCTAAAATCCCATCCCCTCCGCCAATCCAGGTTGGCAAGTTGGAAAAGCCATGTTTTTAGGCTGTGATGGAAGGACCGGAGGTCAGGAGCCACCCGAAGCTCCAGGGGCAGCTGATTCCATAGGGTGGGTGCTCCCACAGAGAAGGCCCTACCCCTAGGGGTCGCCAGCCGACATTGTCTGGCCAACGGCACCCCAAGGAGGCCCTGCCTATGGAAGTGCACGGGACATTGGGAAGCCGTTACTGGTAGCAGGATCTCCCACAAGTACCCTGGTCCTAAGCCATGTAGGGCTTTATAGGTCAATACCAGCACCTTAATCCTCACAAGATACAATTGTCATTGCATCTGGAGATGGGGAGCTAAAAAGGTAATGAGTTAAGAAATCAGGCAGGAGAAGATACTGTAGTGTTAAAAAGTCATTCTTCTCCATGGACCAACTAAATCATTATAAGAATTTAAATCTGAAACAGTTGAAAAGATTGATGGAAACTTTCAGAAATTAAAATGTATCGCTTGTCTATCATAAATGCACATGTCTGAACCCAGTTATTTGCTCTAGTTGTTTGTACTGATGCTTATTCTATAAATTCCGTCTTTCACTCACTCGGGAACTTTTCCCGCAGTTTTAAAAACTATTTTACCATTTTCTTTTTGGAATACAGCTGATTTATTATTTCTGTAAGCTGAACTATACCTGAACAAGCTATGTATATATGCACATACTGTATGTGTATGCATGCATTATTTCAACTGGCCTAAATTAATCCTTTGTCGGATAATAGCCTGTTCACTACAGGTTGTGAATTGCAGCATTGATCTTACGCATCGAAGGTGTAGCACATAGGTGTAGCTCAAGAGATATCAACTTTTCAAGGTCTCAGTCTAATTCTTGAAAGAGAGTGACCGGACCAGATAACTGATCTGCCTAAGGAAGGACTAGAACCTGGATCTCCCTATTCCTACTCCAACACATTAACATTACACCACACTGACTCTTATTTTATGTATGGATGCATATATGAACATATATTAAACATATGAATATGGGTATGTGTGTCAGTGTGTGTGTGAATACACATGTATATGAAGAGTCCTTGTAAAGGGGACTGAAACTGCTGGATTTCATCTTTTCAAAAATGGGGAACTAACCACTATTTTGGTGTCTTCTAGGAAATCTAATCCTATTTCTATATCGTATTGGACAGAGTTTGTTTATTTTGCAAGATCCAATCTGAGTTGCTCACCAGGACCAAAGATTTATTATTTCAAACTTGTTCTGGAGACCGTCATCAGGAAATTTCTCTCCTTCTCCAGAATATGTGCACTGGATTGTTCTATGTGTTACATTTATATGGTGCGTGGTTGTGTGTAGCTTTGTTTATTTTCAGTCTATTTCAAACTCTAAGGCTGCAAACTGCACAAATACAATTAGGACATGAGTCACAGATTTTCTTCCAGAATATTATTAGTGACATTTAATACAGCTTATTTCAGATAGTGATTCTTGGGTTTAGGGTTTGTGATAAATACATGAAAACCTGCATGAAACAAAAAGATTTTTTGTAGAGTTACACAACTAAATAATGATACTAAAAAAGAGAACTGTATGCAAAACAACTTCCTCCTTACCTTGTCTTTTTTCCCCTTTTCATATAAGTATTAAATTTGCTGAGCCACTTAATCAAACAAACCACATTTTAACTATTCAGCAAAATATTTGCTGGCTGATGGTATATATCTGCACATACAGCAAGTATTGGAAAGATGGTTCAAAGATGAGGCAGCTCTATCTGCATTCTTTATAATGAGCTGTTCTTATACCACTGACACCTCAAAATAATTTAAGAAGCTTCAAGTAGATCATATCGATGTTAGCCTGTGTCACGTGTTAAAATGCAGGAAAGCAAAACCCACATAGGCAACTTCAAATAAATTCAGCAATCGGAAGCATAATGAAAGATTTGATGTTATCTGGATGATATAAACAAGAATTTGGTCAAGAAATCAACATGGGAACTCTTCAAGTTTACAGCCAGATTGGGATAATTCTGTAACCATTCTTTTCTTCCAAATTAATAGAAGGAAAAACGTCTAATATGACACAAGAATGATCAGCCTTAGAACGTTTTTCACATTTACGACTATTGTGGCATTTCCATGGTCACATGATCAAAATTCAGGTGCTTGGCAACTGACTCATGTTTATGACAATTGCAGTGTCCTGGGGTCATGTGATCACCTTTTGTGACCTTTTGTCAAGCAAAGTCAATGGGGAAGCCAGGTTCACTTAACAACCATCTTACTAAATTAACAACTGAAGTTATTTATTTAACAAATAAATGTGGCAAGAAAGATCATAAAATGGAGTAAAATTCACTTAACAAATGTCTCACTTAGCAACAGAAATTTTGGGCTCAGTTCTGGCTGTAAATCGAGGACCATCTGTACTATATGCCAGGGTGAGAATACACTGTAGGTGGGATTCAAAAAATTTTACCACCGGTTCGGTCGGGCGTGGCTTGGTGGGCATGCTTTGCACGCACGCACACACTTTGCACAGGCACAGAGGTGTTACTCACCTCCTGCAAGCCTGCATTCTCCCGGTTGCTTCAGCAGCTGCCGCGCAAAGCAGGGGATAAAGGTGAGTATGGGAGCCCAGGGAGGTGGGGGGGGCCCAACAGCAGAGCAGCGGAGAAAACCAGTTCGGTCTCCACTGCTCATCACTGCTACCGGCTCAGCAGAACCGGGCTGAACCGGTAGAATACCACCACTGGTACCTAGCAAGCAGAACAACTGGAGAGCAGGTACCTACATGAACCTCAGAATATATGAGCCGGAACACTTTCATATCCTACTGAACTCCATCTTCCCAGATATACAATTCACAGTGGAGGAAGAATAGGTGAAAAAAATTGCCATTTTTAGACATTATCAACAGACAGGAAGATGGCAGCCTGGAAACCACGGTATAGCGCAAGAATACCAACACTCACATATTCTGAGGTTCAACAGTAACCAACCATTGTGAGCCCAAAAAGAGTTGCATCAGAACACTATGTGGCAGGGGGACAACACTCTCTAGTACCTGGCAAGCAAAACAACTGAAGAGCAAGTACCTACATGGACCTGGGACACATATATTTACCTTCATTCACAATAGGAATATTTCTCAATAAGGAATTTAGTAAGAATTTATCTACAATTAATAGAGGTGTGGGAGATTTCATTCTATCCCATATAACTGTGATGGTGAACCTATGGCACGCATGCCACAGGTGGCACGCAGAGCCATTTGTGCAGGCAAGTGAGCCACAGGCAAACTTACCTCACTGCGCATGTGTGTGCCTCACAGCTGATTTTCAGCTGGTTTGAGGCCTTTTTTGGCTTTCCAGAGGCTTGAAAAAAGCCTCTGCAGGCTGAATAGGTCCATTTTATCACTTCCTGTTAATATCGGAAGTGACAAAATGGGCCTATTCAGCCTGCAGAGGCTTTTTTCAAGCCTCTGGACAAAAAGGCCTCAAAAGCCAAAATCAGTCGCAGTAAAGAGGAGCAGGGGGATTGCATGCGCATTTGCAGGGGGCATGGGGGAGCATGCATTGCCTTCTGGGTGCTGGCAGTAGCACCAGCACGCACACAATTTTTGGCACAGGAGCCCAAAAAGGTTAGCCACCACTGCCATATAATGACTGTACTTGTATTTGAGGAGTTGAAGACCTGACATATATTTGATTGTTGTCTGTATAAAGGGGGGGGGGTGAGAGATAAGTACCTTGATACATACTTTAAAGGTATGGCCCAGTGAGAGGCCCATATTAAAACAACATACCTCACGTGTGGCCAGAATTTGAAAATGACATTTAATACAGCACAGTTTCTGACTAAAATGGTCCGACTGAGATCGGCATATGTGGGGGTGGGGCCAGTCAGAGGTGATATTTGCTGGTTCTCTGAACTATTCAAAATTTCCACTACGGGTTCTCCAGAACTGGTCAGAACCTGCTGAATACCACCTCTGTCTCTAACATAGCATATGATGAATACATCAGGTGGGCCATTGTTGATCTACAACATAGCTTTCAACAGTAATGTCACAGTGAAAGCACCAGAAACATAAACTATACTAGTAATAAAACTTCTTTATAAATGTTTCCATGCTCCTGAGATATTTCAGCAGTCACTCTCCACTCATTGGCTGTCTGCTCAGAGCTTTTAAGAAGCACAAGTCTGGCTGACTCTGCCATTTCTGATCATTCTCCAACTTGATATCTTTGGAGGACAAATTGTTTCTAGCCATCAACATGCTGCTTAATTATAATCTCTTAGCTCCTGTCATGGCCGAATATAAGCAGACCTCCTATTTGCAAACATACCAGGCCTTGCACTTATCTTAGCCAGAGCTAATGCTGACTTCTATTCAGGAAAGCCAGCCAAAACTTTTGTCTACTGAGTGAAGGGGCTGGTTTAATGGAACCAAGTCCTGCTCCTCAAGATCCTTTACTAAAACAGCATTCAAGCAGACAAGATTTTCATATCTGAGTTTCAGACAAGTTCTGCTGGCCCAACACAATGAAGTGGCTAACGGAAGAAGGAAACATTTGTCAATAGAATAGCATCAAGGAGTCATTATCTTTTTCCATAGTAGATCCAGGAAGCAGGAGCATCCAAAGAGATCTTCCAGGTAGCATCAGAGTCATGCTATTACAAGACAGAAAATCATCACAGTAAGGTCAAGCTTTGGAAACATTTCTTTAAAAAGCAAAATAATCCCACCGTCCATCTATTTAACACCACTTATTTGTTCCCACCCCAAAAACACATAGCAATTACAGTAAGTGGATCTATTACCACAGAAAGAATGTTAGCTTAGTTCCCTAAGGCCTCTTGTTAGCTTTTATTTGCTTTGGACTGTGTTCTGCCTATTTTCTAAGTATTCTCTTATTATTTATGAATATAATAGCGAGGCCTTTTGAACTTGGCCATTCACATACTTTCAGAAAATACAAAGCTGGGATCTGTATGGTGCATTTAAAAAAGAACTCAAGAAAAATTGGAGGACAAAAGAAACCACATTCCTTCAATTCCCTGTTTGGTTTGGGATTTGGGGCAACTGTGATATTACTAATGAGACATTCATGTCACTTAAGTCAAATTGAGTTCTTAAATTTGGCTATTAAGCCATCACATGATCCTGCTGGAAATTCCTATAAGTGTATACCAAACAGTTCATGGCAGCCATATCGTGTTATGCACTTTGCATTGGTAGGAACAAAAATACCAGTGACAGCTGTTGTCAGGGGAAAAAATCATTCAGTATTTATGAACTATTTTAAGTCAGCAGCTGGATGACAGATTCCAGATGAAAATTAGGATGCAGTCATACACATCTTTATCTATTTAGTCAGCCCAAAAGGTAGCTACAAAGACTTAGAATTCAGATGTTTACTAAAAATGTAAAACTGTGAAACATCACTCAGCAAAATTTAGAGGAGAAAAGCAGTTCTTTTGAAAACAGTATAGAGCTAATATTAATATATTAAAAAGCTCTTTAAAGCAGATAAATAAAAAAGGGGCACAATTAAACTGTGTTTTACTTCCAGCCTTTCCTTTTCCTACTTCAGGTTGATTTTAGAAGTTCTTTTGGTCTACTGCAGGGATGTCAAACTCGCAGTCCATGGGCCGGATGCGTCATGCGTTGGCCATGCCCACACTGGTTTAGTGAAGGGGGGAAAAGTTGCGATACATCATGTGATGATGCCATGACGATGCAAGTTTGACACAGTAATTTCAAGAACATGAAGGTTATGAAGAAAATCAAAGGGATCTTCAACAGCTCAGTAATGCCTGCTGATTTTTCAGTCCTTTCATTCTAACATTACGTTAAGGGTTAAATATTCTCTCTGGGGACATTTCTGGAACTCAGAAAAGCATGATCAATGTATGATAAAATTCTGGTTATAATATATAGATGGAACAATGGAAAAATATGTGATTGAAAAGATGAAATTTTACACAAGTTACAATCTTAAAGTTATGTTTTCCCCAAAATGAAGTACCATTGGTATATATCACCAGAAAAAAATACCAGAATTTATAAAAGTACCTCAAATCTATGCTGGAAATGTGAATAACCAGAAGGATTTTCCTGATGGTAGACATGCAAAAAACCTAGAAAATTTTGGGTCCAGATACATACAAAGTATCTGAGGATTTTAAAGATTAATATATACAACTGAAAACAGACTTTTTCTTTTGAGATTGATGGATAAACAGTTGGGAAAATAAGATTATTGTATACACAAAGTTGGAACAAGTTGGTAATACCTACAATGGAGGAATGGTTGGTGAAGATGATAGAAGCTGCTGAGATAACCAAATTGACCTGTTTGATTAGAGAAACAACAATATATTTGGACAGGAAACCCTTTATGGATTTTTTGCATAAAATAGGAAAAAGTGAACATTTGATGTATGGTTTTGATGATTATGTAAAAGAGATTATAGAAACAAGAAAGTCATAAATTTATAATTGTACTTGTTACTGCTATAAAGAAGAATGGAAATAAATTCTTTATATATTTTTTTTCTTCCAAATTTTTTCTTTTGTCTTTTTGCCCTTTAACTTTCCCTTCTATTTTTTTTTTCCTTCCTACTCTATTTTACTTTGCATTAATTTTTACTCCTTTGTTTAAAACATTCATTAAAATTTTATATATATTTTAACATACATGTACACATACACACACCAGTGTATGTATCCTCCTTTATAATTTACAAGTTGTGGCTTTGACCATATAAATACAATTGCTACTTTTAAAATGGTCTCTGCCCAAGTCATTTTATAGCTGTTCAAAATCAAATATTCATAGAGCATCAGTAATAATCCACAGACACCATAGAAATTTGTTCCTGGTTGATATGAATGTTTTCCCCAACACCCAGAATTAGAGATGAGTGAAATCAGATTCGTAGAAAATGCATGCACAGTGGAAGTGCTACTGAGCTTTTCTTTTTAGATTTTGATGTGAATAATTCAATGTTAATTAAAGTTCCAAGGCTAGCCTATGGCCAAATTATGCCAATTCATGATTTGCTTAACTAGATTTACTGAACAAACCATAATTAACTAGGTTCCCACAATACCCTGAGTGAAAACCAAGTGCACCTCATTAGAATTCAACATAGCATGTAAACCAAGTCATAGTGATTGCTTGAGAAGCAAGCATTTTCAGATGTGGTAGAAAAGCTACAATCTCTAGTACATTGTTAAGTACATTATAATATTTATCAATTTCATTTATTTATCTGCTATATTTCAGGTTAAGTGTTCTTCCAAGGTAGTTTTCCAGCTGTATAAACAATGCTAAATCACAGTAAATATTATTGAAATACTATTGACAGAGCCAGAGGCATCCCCAGGGGGGATCAATAGTATAAAAATGGTAGGAATGACCAAATGATCAAAGGGCTACCCCACCTTTTTTTAAAAAAAAAACAGGCATCGTATTCATAAAAAGGAGCTGAGTTTTTGATTTATTGGCTAGGTTGCCATTTTGAAGCTGTTCACACACGAGTACACAGACTCTACACTGTGGAGTTTAAAGGATAGTTATGACAATGAAGATTCCATCTGGAGCTTTTGAGATGCCTTTCTCTTCCTGAAGGAGTCATTATCATATAAATTTCTGTTGTGTTTTATATGCATAAAAATTCAGGTCTTGCTGTTTTTAGAAGGGGGCATGTTTCAAATATACTACAAAATAAAAAGAAGAAAATTCAGCTACCTTATTGCATGTTATTAACTGACTACCTGGAGCTTCTAAACTTTAAGTAATCCTATGCAGTATTGTAATGCACTCTGTTCAAGTAAGTTAAGTACATAATAGTATGAGTAATTAAAATATTAAACTTAATTAACCTTAATTTTTAAAGGCCATTTTAGTAACTCAAGAAGATATCAAACAAGCTAAACACAAAAAAAATGCAGAAGGAAAGCTATTCTTTGCTGCTGTCCCATGCTGTTAAATAATTGTGTATTTATGGCACATTACTATATAAAATTGATACAAAAATATATGGTAAATTTCACCATTTTCACAGTGTGGGTAATTATTAATCACAGCACCTCAGCAATTTCGCTCTTATGTTTTGGGAAGAAAAATGGAAAACAGTACTATGATGGATTAATCACCATCCTTCTACTTTCATTATGTAGAAATTAGGAAACATTAGCCCATTTTAAAAATGTTCCCACTATTCAGCAAAGCAAAAACCATATTGCAAGCCTTCCATTCCCTTTTGCTCTCCATGTCTGATTGGCTACTTAGCAGGGTCCAGGTGTTAGGGAAGCATCATTAACAGAATAATAACAGAATTACAGAGTTGGATGGGACCTTGGAGGTCTTCTAGTCCAACCCCCTGCTCAGGCAGGAAACCCCTATACCATTTCAGACAAATGGTTGTCCAATCTCTTCTTAAAAACTTCCACTGTAGGAGCACCCACAACTTCTGAAGGCAAGTCGTTCCACTGATTCATTGTTCTAATTGTCAAGAAATTTCTCCTTATTTCTAGGTTGCTTCTCTCCTTGATTAGTTTCCACCCATTGCTTCTTGTCCTGCCCTCAGGTGCTTTGGGGAATAGCTTGACTCCCTCTTCTTTGTGGCAACCCCTGAGATATTGGAAGACTGCTATCATGTCACCCCTAGTCCTTCTTTTCATTAAACTAAACATACCCAGTTCCTGCAACCGTTCTTCATATTTTAGCCTCCAGGCCCCTAATATTTTTTGTTGCTCTTCTCTGTACTCTTTCAAGAGTCTCAACATCTTTTTTACATTGTGGAGACCAAAACTGGATGCAGTATTCCAAGTGTGGCCTTACCAAAGCATTATAAAGTAGTATTAACACTTCATGTGATCTTGATTCTATCCCTGTTTATGCAGCTAGAACTGTGTTGGTTTTTCTGGCAGCTGCCGCACACTGCTGGCTCATATATTTAAATAGTTGTCCACTAGGACTCTGAGATCCCTCTCACAGTTACTACTGTCGAATGAGATACCACCTATACTGTACCTATCCATTTGGTTTTTCTTGCCTAAATGTAGAACCTTACTTTTTTCACCATTTAATTTCATTTTGTTAGAGAGTGCCCGATGTTCAAATCTGTCAAGATCCTTCTGTATCTCAAGCCTATCTTCTGGATTGTTGACTATTCCTGCCAGCTTGGTGTAGTCTGCAAATTTGATGAGTTCCCCATCTATCTCCTCATCCAAACCATTGATGAAGATTTGGTGGGATACCAACTGTGTGATTCATGACAACCATGGCAAAAAAAGGTTGTAAAATTGAGCACAACTCACATAACAGCCGCCGTGCTTTGCAACCAAAATTCTGGCCCCAATTGTGGTCGTATGTTGAGAACTATCTTCTTATATCACTGATTATAACCATTTGCTTGCTAAAAGCATAAACTGAGCCTTGCCAGATAAAACTATTAACATCCAGTTTCTCACACAGGCAAACAAGCTGCTCAATAGAACCTTGTAGGTATAATATGAAGATAAGAACTTATCTTCCACCATTATTTCCTACTGGTTTGGATTTCAAATCATATTAGAACATTATATGAGGGTGTCCAGCATGGAGCTCAGAAAGAAACTTTAGATTAAGTAGCAAGAGGCCCATTGCCTGTATGGAAAATTCTTTCAAATTTAATACAGAGGGCGAAACTGCTCAACTCATAAGCATATACTTTGTGTCTCCCCTCAGCTACCTTTTTGGCTGGATGCTATGTCCCACATTATCGAAGCACAAGTGTTTGTTGGCCTGCAATAAAGACTAAAGGCAGACTGTCCTCTAAACATTATAGTGAAATAGAGAGGCAGCAACCTTTACCTCAAAATCTCTGAAATACAATTGCTGAATCACAAACTATCATTGAAAAGATGTAGAGGTGGGATCTCTCTAGTCCCTCATGCTCATCACTGCACAATCCTGCTTGTATGGGGAAAAGCTCAGAATATAAACCAATTTCATACAATAGATAAAACTAAATTAGAGGCGATGCATGATGTCTCACAGCAAACAGCTAAATCAACTAATCCAATGAAAATACATCCCATATAGGCGTTTATAGCTATTCTCAATTATCCAGGTCATGGTTGTCCCAAAGGTGCTTTTCCAAAAGACAACTGAAGTTTCTTAGGGTTTTTTTTTCCCTTGAAAATGTTTCACTTCTCATTCAAGAAGCTTCTTGGATGGGAAGCAAAATGTTTTCGAGGAAAAAATAAAACAAAGTCCAATTGCCTTTTGGAAAAGCACCTTTGGGACAACCATGACCTGGATAATTGAGAATCACTATAGGCCCTTTTTAATCTTATCCAGATGCTTATTAAAATGAGATTATTCTCATTTAGAGAATTAGGGCAATTACAAGGTCTCTTCAGGAGTGAATTGGGTATTTGCTGAGAAAACGTGGGCAAATAATCAAGCCGCATCAAACATTTGTTGCAGGACTTGTTAGGATTACAAGAGGACACAAATAATACAAAATTAAGAGTAATACCACGTAGAATTTAGGAACTGGATGTAATGCAAGATGGTATACCTCATACTATAGGATAGAGGTCTCCAAACTTGGCAACTTTAAGACTTGTGGACTTCAACTTCCAGAATTCTCCAGCCAGCTATACTGGCTGGAGAATTCTGGGAGTTGAAGTCCACAAGTCTTAAAATTGCCAAGTCTGGGGACCCCTCCTATAGGAGATCCTTCCAATGGACTTGCTTGCAGTTCTGACACTACCATAAATTAGCAAACAAGCAATTATGTATCTTTGCTCCATTGTTTTGTTTCTGATGATAAAGAAGTAAAACACTGCACCATTTATTCAAAGAAGCCATAAAAAATACCAAATCTAGCTTGAACAGCTCCAGCATGAGGAAGCAAGTCTGCTGGCATCTTCATAGGCGCCAAAGTCTGCCAGTAAAGTTCAGCAAAGTTTGCCATTTTATTTAGGTATTGCTCTAAATGATGGAGTCACTTGGTGTGGTATTTCCAAAAGAATGCCCGCTGGACCACCAGCTTCCCTGCATTCTCCAATACCCCAGTGATCTCATGGGAGGAGTGTTGAGTTTCTTGCCAAGTATAGGCCCCAATGTCAAAATTGTGTGTAAACAAATCAAAGGCAATATAAAATAAAAATGAGTCTTTGAGAACTGCACGCGTTTCTTGATTGAAATGAACATGAAGGAAGAATTATACTGGTCTATTGGTCAACAATGAAGCGTCTTGAGGTTTGCTGTGCAGAGAAACGGTAAAAAGGAATGCCATCTGCCTCCATGAATTTTCAATGAGTCATTTTTAAACGATTTAAGGCCAAAAAAACCAGAAATCCCAAGTCAAAAGAAAAAAAAATAGTGTTTTATTAACTACCACACTGTTATAATACACTTTAGACGTACAATAAGGT
The DNA here is from genome assembly GCA_009733165.1 of Naja naja. NCBI lineage: Eukaryota > Metazoa > Chordata > Lepidosauria > Squamata > Elapidae > Naja > Naja naja. The sequence continues at coordinate 207,391,111 of CM019148.1, read as the reverse complement.
AGCCTTTAAATTTGAGGTGGTTTGAACAAATGAACAGGTTTTCCAAATGTTTGTAAATAGTGAACTGTTGCAATTATTGTACTTTTTTTTTTTTTTGTAAAACGGTAGAGCACTTACAGACTTGGCTATGCAAATTAAGAGTGTACATATTTTATAGTTGAAAATATAAACAGTAATTAAAAAATAAAAAAATCAGCTTAATAAAAAACATATATGTTTATCAGTTAAATGTACTGGATACATACAATTTAAGGGAAGCATAAAGGAAAGATGTGGATATTTAAATGCAGCTCAACTAACCAAAGCTTGGCAGAAAAAAGCATTGTAAAACCCTTATTCCACTATCACTAATATTAATATTGACTATTGTCCCTATGGAAATGATTTTCTATTATTTGCATTTGTATATGTGTGTCTGTGTCTGAGTGCTTATGTGTCTTTTTTTTTACTGATAATTTACATGATGGCTTTTAAGGCCCTGGCAGACAGATGTATTTGGAGACAAAGTTAGATAAAAATTGCAATTGACATGGATACCCTTAATTTTTGGTCCTCCAATATTCAAGAAAAGGGTATCTTTATTTTTGTTTCATCACCCAAAATGCAGCAACTTATTTTTATTTAAGCCTTGAATAATTTTAAACATCAGTTATATTGCCCAAATTAGTTACTTAAAGAATATTATTAACAAGACATTATTTTGGCAAAATTAAACTTTAAACATGGCTTTTCAACAGGATTTAAAAGGTGACTATCCCTAGAGCTCCATGTTAAAATGTAATTTTCAAAATCTTACAAGAGTAATGCTTAAAATATTGTACAGTTAACCTAATTAAAATAATTAGCTTCAAAATGACAACTTGATGAGCTAAGTAAAGCCTATACAATGAAACATTTGCTTGGAAACTTGATTTGTCAGTTATGCATAATAAAAATTCCAGTCAAGAAAATTACAAAATTTCTTTTATCATAACATGATTTCTTTTCACCAATCAACTTTTATCTTACAATAGATAAATACCAACATGTTCTCATTTTTACACTAAACCACAAAGGATTGATGCATTTGATTAGACTACCATTTCCATTGTTAAATTTCTTTTTATACAAGTTGGTAAAATTTAATCTCTTCTAGATTCCAAAAGTACCTACAAAACTCATGCAATTTTACCATTTTAATATACTATGGAATATCATACAAAGTAAGGCATTTCAGTGTCATGTATAACCAAGTTACTGTCAATCCAAAAATTTTTGCACATCAATAAAAAGATATCTAAGAACTTAGGAACAATATTCTTCTCACTACTGTATAAAAATAACCACAATTAATAGGTATTTTGTGTATATTTATTCCATTGTCTCATTTCCGGAAACGGTAACAAGCTGTAAAGGTATTTCAGCATTGGTAAGAATATCTTGATTGCTGGTGCCAGATGTATTAACAGTTCCTATCCCTGAAACAGAACCTTGTTGAATATTAGCAAGGATAAGCGTTGTTCCGCCTGCAGTAATCAAAGTATCCTCTGGTGCTGCTTCGACCGATGCAAGCACTGTACTGCTCGCATGAATAGCTTTTTTATTCTGATGGGTTTTGATGTGTTTGGCAAGATGATCACTTCTCATGAAGCGCTTGGAACATTCTGGACAGACGAATTTCTTTTCACCTGGCCAACATATAAAAAAAGTTTTTTCTTTCACACCAACGCAAACCTTAACACAGCTGAAATTTGAAACTCAACAGCTCTTCCTTTTCTTTCAACAGAAAAGCACATATGATTTATAAGCACTGCTATAGATGTTTAGAAATCAATAGCAATGGTTACATGAGGTTTTTAACAACCAACCGCTGCTTTAATTTCCCACCCCATATGCCAAAAGAAATAAGTTTTTTTAAAAAATAGATTTGGTCACCTGTATGTGTTCTCCTGTGTCGCTGTAGCTCATCACTACGCGTAAATCTTTTTCCACAAAACATCCACGTACAAATAAATGGACGCTCTCCAGAATGCCAGCGAAGATGAGCTCTCAAATGTGATGTTTTTCCATAGACTTTCCCACATCCTGGTATGTGACAGATGTGTTGTTTCTTCTTTCCCAAATTGGTGCCCCTGTTAAAACATGCAATGAAACCAACGTTACTCAAAACACTGACATCATCAAAACATGTTGCATATTACACTGAACTTAAGAAAATGCATTCATGTACCTCGGCATAGATGTACAGTGAACAAGGGCATTAACTAGCTCGGGGGCAGCATGAGCTGTCACCACAAAATCTAATGCCACATCCTTCAATCTGCCACTTCCCCACTGGCACTGAAAGAGCAAGATGCAGATTTCCCACAGATACAGGTGCTCAATTTAATGATCACTCTCAGTTTTGCCTCATTTAATTTAAAGACATTTGCTAGAGAATGAGACAAGGAGTGCGTACCTTCCACCACCTTCTTTACAATTGGGGCAAGTGCAAGCTACCCTTCGCAATCTTTTTCCTTCTTGGTGCGGCTGGTCCCCTTCCTCATCCACCACCTGCACCCGCAAATGTGTCAGGTCATTGGTATTCAGTGTAGAATCACCACCAAGCTGCCATTCTTCTGGATCGGGCTCCTCTTCTTTAATTCTAATATCTAAAGGGAGGGGGAGGAGAGAATATTACAGATCAACAGTCAGTCCCATTACACAGAAAGCAGAAATAGGAATAGCATGTAGACTTATATACCACCTCACAGTTGTTTTACAGCCCTCTCTAAGCGGTTTACAGTATCAGCCTATTGCCCCCAACAATCTGGGTCCTCGTTTTATTCACCTCGGAAGGATGGAAGGCTGAGTCAACCTTGAGCTGGTGAGAATCAAACTTCTGATAGTGGGCAGAGTCAGCCTGCAATATTTCATTCTAACCACTGCACTACCACGGCTCTTGAAAACTGTAAATGTCTTAAGCTTTGCAATGTTATCTGTTTATCCTATCTTATCAATCAATCCATTCCAATCTCAGAATGCCAGATGACAATTTATGTCCTTTTATTCATAGCTATAAGAACTGCACTTCTCTACTGAAAAACCCACATCTAGCCTCAAGTGTCAAATCAACTAAGACAAAAGCAACCATTTTTTCTAGCTGGAAAGCAAAAAAGTAACCTTTATTTTTCAAAAAAGGGCTTCTCAATGAAATATGTAAAAGAACTCTGTTGAAACTAGAGAGAAGATTTTAAAAGATGAAAATGATGTTTCAAGAATTTTTTTTTAAAAAAAACTACACCAAACCCTTACAAATTATTCTCTTGGGCTGGGAGCTTCACTGATGTATAGTTGTCAAAACAGCTCAAGCAGATGTTTGATATCAGGTAATGATAATGATAAACTGACACATTAAAAACACATCCAAAAATGGCAAAGATTGAGCAATTAAAACAAATAATTGATAGTTACGAACCAGTACAACAGTTGTACATCTGTTGGAGAGTTTCTAAAGCTATATGTATAAGTGGGATAGCTGCACCAATGTTCAAGTCAACCTTCAAATCCATTCAGAAACATATGCTTCCTGTCCTTGGATCGGCTCTATGTGGCCGCAACTATTTAACTGCCCTTCCCTCTGCATCTTCAAGAGTTATATGAAAGCTCAGCATGATGCTTTGCCAGTCCTGATGTTGTGTTGAGCATTAACTCTTCCATTTACTCTGAATGGGAAGCCTTAAGAAGCCTATATATGGAAGCAGCATTCTTCGCAGACAGAGCAAAGCCAGGCCAAGGAAAGATTACATTCCAGTATGCCAAAGGAAGAAAAAAAATCCTTAAATGCCAAGGGCAAGCTTTCAAGAGAAACAGAGCCAGTATCAATTAAATACAAAGTTTTTTTAAAAAAAAATCTCTCTAGGTATTCACCTACATTTCATTTGTAGTACTGTTTTAGCATTCGAACTACTATGAGTAGCCAATTTTTGTCTTAATAAAATCCATCTCTATATTTGCCAGTGGTATAAAGGATATTTAATACACTTAATTTACCCTAACGTTTAATAGCCTTCAGTTGCTGTAATACAACATATCTATCTATGAAGAACTTCTGTTGGAGAAGGTTAATGTTATAAATATGTAAAATGTTGCAAGAATATCTTGTAAAAACAAAAAAGCTAACCTAATTGCCATTGATATTTGTTTAAGTAACACAAGTTAAATTATAGTGCTTGCTGGACAAATTTCATATTCAATACAAACAAGAACCAAATATATTTTTCAAGAAGATATTTAGTGTGCACCCGCTTGTGTGCGCACGCACACACACACACACACACAGAGACTGAGATTTTCCCACAGAACATATTATACAATTTGTCATGGGTATTAAAGTTTGATGTTGAGGAAGATATATAATCAAATAATATAATATTGATCCATTTATGAGTGAGATCATCTGTCACAATGGATTGAGGTATTATCAATATGCTGATGATACTCAACTTTATATCTCTATCCCTTGGTGACCCAAGTTATGGTGTCGCTATCCTCCCATAGGTTTTGGAGACTGTAGGCGCCTGGGTGCAGGACAATAAGCTATGATGACCTTAACAAGGCTGAGTGGCTTTGTGTACATGGATCTCGGTCTTTGACATCTTTTGTTCTAGATGGAGTTGCACTGTCAGGCCCAGTTAGCAACTTAAGGGTTCTCCTGGACCCATGTCTTCTGCTCAAAGAGCAGGTGGCAGGTGTGGCTAGGAGACCTTTTGCACAACTTTGGTTTCTGCACCAGCTGCAGCCTTTCCTATAACAGGACTCCCTGCACTCAGTCACTACAGCCCTACTAGATTACTGCAATGCACAACTAGTGCAGAGTGTGGCAGCATGAGCAGTCTTTGGAGCCTCTCAAATGGCCCATGTTACAACGCTGCTTCACCAGCTGCATTGGCTGCCAGTTTGGTTTTTACTCAGAAGCAAGTACTACTCTCTTCAACAGAATTTATTCCCAGCTAAGGGGGCATACGACTGTTATCTTGAATATTGGTACAGACCATTTGGTTTCAATTCTCTTTGCCCCAAATATTACTTTTCGGAAAACCAAAGAACTCTTTATGCTTTCACGTGCGTGCAAAAGAATGCTAACAATTCTCTGTTCCTACCACAGTAGCATGTAATTTGTTCAGGAATTGTGATCTCATGAAAATCCAGAACAAGTGAGATGTTGAGGCTAGCCCAACAAAGCAACACCTGAGAAACAATTACTTTAGCATCTTGATTCACAAGACAGGTTGCTCCATAAGCACACCCTCCCAAAAATGTTAAAATATAAATATTTTATAGTTTTGAATAATTGTGAAAAATATTATTCTTACTGAAATATATGTTTGGGAACATTTGCCTAATTCAGATATATCTTCAAGTGTTCCTCTATAAAAGTATTAAAATTTCAACTAGCAAGAAACATACATGGATCTCCCACAAATTTGAGTCCTTTCCTGGATTATTTCACTAGTGAATGTTGACTCATTAAAATCAAATGCATTTATACAAAATTACTGAATATATAAATAAATTTTCATTAAAACTAAAAATGTATTTATCATCAGAAGAGAAAAATGGATCTAAAATGTAACAATTATGCAAAGTCATGTTTGTTAAAGGATTATTTCAGGTGAAAATTCATTTTGTCTCCTCAGCTGTCAGACATGATTGATAAAATTTTGGAGGATGAAGACAACTTATTCAAACCGTAAGAATTCCATTAAAATTCAGCCTGCATGAAAAAGTTATATTACAAATGATAAGTCATATGTCAACATAAGAAACATTTATAAATTAATAATTACTGGCTACCATTCCAAATACTGTATGAATTTTTGGCTTTCTTGGCTTTTAATTTCTCCTAGAATATAATTTTAAAAGCTCAATTATCTTTTTAATGATAGTATGCAAATATGTCAGTAGCTATCAATACTGATTTAAAAATATCCCCTGTTCCAGGAAATGTATTTTTTATCCTCTCTCCCCCTGTAAGTCCTAAATATGTTGCAGATAAACTACCAGTATTCTGGAACAGGTCTGGACACAGAAGGGCTACCAGGGAAAGGGGGGGGGCATACCTTGTTCCTTTAGCAATGACCTAATTGGGTATCACTCAAGATTTTTTTAGGTAGGTGTAAAATGTTCAAGGATAGGCAGTTTACTACAAGTAATAAAAAGATAATTATTTTAAGTTTTTTCTTCTGTTCAATCATGTCCAAATTTCAGAAACTGCCTGGACAAATCCCTGCAGTTTTCTTGGCAAGATTTTTCAGAAGCAGTTTGCCGCTGCCTTCTTCCTAGGGCTGAGAGAAACTGACTAGCCCAAGGTCATCCAGCTGGCTTTGTGCAAAAGATAGGAGTAAAACTCGTAAGTCTCCTGGTTTCTAGCCTTAACTAATACATCAAACTGGTTCTCTGGTATGGTTAGAAAACCTAGATAATTCAGTTATTTAAAAAGAGTGGTTTTGAAAGCTTTTTAGTCAATGAGGTTAATCAACAATCTTGTTTCTAGACCACACATTCTTCAGTTTCAGGCTTCTAAGTAATGGCCCATAGGACTAAAAAGTGGATAATCTGCATTACTTCCCCAAAAATGTATATTGACAGAAATCACATTCTTATCTCCTGCCCCCTGGACTCCTATCGTATAATGATTTATTTATATCAGTATCAATCGGAAGTCAAGCAACTAAAATGTATTAAGGAAACATGGCCAAAGATAGTAACATCCTTCTTCATGCAATATTCTCAAAAAAGAAAAATATCCTTATATGCATTCCTATGGGAAAATGTTTAATCTTATTTTATGATGGATTTCACAGCTCTCATTTCCCTGTTCCCCAAAGCACTTTTATATTTGTGTTTATTGCTTCCTTAGGAAGTAAACTGGCCTACAGCTGATTCACTGCATTTGGCTATAGCCTATACCAGGGGTGGGCAAACTTTCTGACTCGAGGGCCACAATGGGTTCTTAAACTGGACCGGAGGGCCGGAACAAAAGCATGGATGGAGTGTTTGTGTGAACTAATATAAATTCAAAGTTAGATTACTTCACGCAGCCTTCTGGGAGAGCAAGAGAACTCTCCGCTCTTTCGGCTCCGCGGGCCGGATAGAACAGCCGAATGGGCTGGATCCGGCCCCCGGGCCGTAGTTTGCCCACGGCTGGCCTATACAATAGTTGCCATTTAAACTTATATTGCAACTTCTATATATAGGTGCTGCTTTAAGATCTGGCGTAAGTATCCTGCAAGACTATCAAGCTAGGACATAGCATCCTCTTTTCCAAAGTGCTCTCTACAATTCACCAATATATCCTCTTTCCCAGGGTCAAATGTGCACACATAGTCCATAATAAAAGTATGCAGCATGTAACCCTCCAGATAAAAAAAAGATTATTCTGTCTTAAAAGGGAATGCAGCAGAATCAGATGAAAAGACTATGTGGTCCACCATCCTGTTTGTGACAGAAGCCAATAATGTATCTCAAAAAGAGGTTATGAGTGCACTTCCACTTTTATTTTGCATAATGTATTTCCAGAATCCTAGGGATATACAATATATAACCATCATAACTAGCAGTCAACAAGGCCTTCACTAACAAAAATTAAATTAAAAAGCTATCCGCTGTCAAAACAAACAGCACAATTCAAGTATCTATTACACATAACAATTATTATGCCTGCCCAAGTTGTCCACCACAGAGCTTCATCTCATGACACTAGTTTGTATTATTGGGAGATGGGTAAAAAAATCTATCCACTTTCTTTGCACCTCACAGTGCATTAAAAATTATTCATATTCCCCTTACTTTTTTCCACAAAACAATTTACCAAGCCTGCATACCAGAGCACTGTTTTTGAAACCCCTCGTTTTCAAAATAAATTTGCCAAGTAGTTTCATAAAATGAAGTTAACAGAAAAACACATCTGGACTTTCTGTTTCAGAACCAATTGTAGTGTTTCAGTTCTAAAATCAATTTATGTTGTTAACCGCTTGCTTTTGCTTTAAGCTTACAAAAAATGAGACGAGCTAATGGAGCATGAATGTCCAAATCTAGTATCAAAAATCGTTTGGAATCCAACATTTGGAAAATATAAATTTAAAAACACCAACTCCACAAATCACAAATTAATTTAACCAAGAACAAGCATCTGAATTTTAGACTGCATGAAGAGAAAGTTCTGTATGCTTCAGTAATTATGATTACTTTTACCATAATTCAAAGCATTGGTTTTACCATACCTGCAGGACTGTCAGCATTTTCTCCGGGATGCAGCTGAATACCTCCAGAGTCTATGGAATTTATGGTAACTGTTTGTAGGTTTGGCAACTGAGCAGTACTTAGACTAACAGGAGTCGAAGTCAAGGCCCCACCTGCTGCAACTTGACCAAGAGTGAGCGTTTGCACAGGTGTCAATGTTATTTGTTGGCCAGGAGCATTTTGAAGCTGCAAGTTCTGCAAGTTCTGTACGCCTTGGACTTGAAAAGTTTGCCAAGTTATTTGCCCAGATGGGGTCACTGTCTGGGCCTGGATTAAAAAAGTTCCAGGGTTCAACTGAAGCTGAAGGTTCTGCAGAGCCTGTTGTGATATACTTTGGCTGGCTTGCACACCATGGATTGTCTGTTGCGCTATACCTTGTACAATCTGGGCCTGACTCGTCGTTTGTTGAGATTCTTGAAGTTGTATATGTTGTACAATAGGCTGTGCTGTTGAGACCTGAATATTTTGGGCCTGTGTCTCCTCCGAGACAGATGTTTGGATGTAATTTCCCTGAAGATCTGAACTGTGGACCTGCCCACTAGTGGAGGGCAAACTATTTGAATTTTGTTCTAATATACTAGTATTGTCTATGGTTACAGGCAGTTGTTGTGAGGATGACGACGTTGGCACAAATAAGTCTGTATCGGTGGTTGTTTCCGTCATTTCAGAAGAAACCTGTTCTGCAGTCCTATCAGAAGTGTCCGAACTATCCATTGCCTGTGCAGTGCTTATCAAGTGTCCATCGGCATTAATGCCTGCAGTCATGGTTTGAGAACCACTTAGTCCCAGAGAATCTAGATCAACGCTATTGATGGGAACAAATGCAATGTTTCCTGGCAGTCCAAGAGGAACATTAGCAACTACCTGTGCTTGCCCAGGAAAAGATGAACCACCAATTGTCACCCCTTGGACTTGGCCAGTCTGTGATAAAATATTCTGGATGTTACTAGAGGATGTCCCAGAGGCAATAATGGTTTGATTGGAGCCAGGAATGATCTGAATTTGACCAGTTTCTTGATTCACACTACCATTATCAGAAGAGGCTGCAAAACCAAGCTGAACCTGCTGACCATCAGCTGTCTGTATCTGGGGTATTACTTGATACTGGACATTGGACACAGTACCGTTTGACGAATCTGAACCAGGTGCCACAGAAAATATCTGCTGATTCTGCAGACTTTGAAGGGGAAGAACGTACTGTCCACTTGAAGTTACTGTGGCAGCCCCTGGGATCTGTACTATATTGCCGGCTTCATCTTTAATAGTTGTAGGTGTGGCAGACAACACCTCCCATCTATTTGGTGTTCCTGCTAACTGTACAGAGGTCAAATCTCCTGTCTAAACAAAAACAAAAACAAAATTAAAATGTCCGTGCAAATGACAGATGAGAAATACATTATTTGTATGTACATAGTAAGCCAAATAGCTCAATATTAGTGCCAAATAAAGTTAAACTTAAAACAAAAAAATCTGCTGTTCTCCACACACAGAAACCATTTTTCCATTGTTGCTTTAACCACTTTACAATTATTAATCCCTTACATTAATATAGATTCGGAACTGTTAATTGTAGAATAGCTCCTATAACAAGTAAGTAGCTTATGCAATTTTATTTATTTTTCTTGCTTTTTGATTAACTCAGTATACAGAGTTTGTTTAAACAGTGGGGTCTTGAAAAGAAACTATTTCAGAAATTGTGCATTTATGTACATATATCTGAATAACTGAAAGAACAAGAAATAGATTTTGACTTGTTATGCCAGGATGCAAACAAGTTAATCCTATACAATATAGCCTCTTCGTTTTTACACGTGTCAGTAAACATAATTAGAAAGACGTCTATTATATACTAATTCCTACTTTAGCTAAAGTAGAAAACTATAATTAACAACTCTGGAACATTAAAACATAGTTTGAGGGTAGTTTGATAATTGTCGGATTCTGAAGTTGTTAATCATAATTTCTCAATTAAAATAAAAGGGAAACTATCATTAGCAAGATACATCCTATTTGTTTAACAACTTGCCCCAAAGTGGAGGCCAAAATTTATTCATCTCTTGGTTTAATCAGTTGTGACTGCTTACACTAAGAAACAGGGGAGGTCTTTTCTCTGACACTACCTTTGATCTGAACAGTTTGACCTCATCAAGTAATTCCGTACAGCATGAATGTGATAGGATATTGCCTTTCCCAAAGTATCTTAGCCACATCTCTGGTGTGTTGGATGTCCCTCTTTACAAAACCCTTTCAATTCCAACTTTATGCATGCATACAGGTAGTCCTTGACTTGCCACAGTTCATTTAGTGACCATTCAAAGTTACAACAGCACTTTAAAAAGTGACTTATGATCATTTTTCAGTTACAACTTTGTAGCATCCCCATAATGACAAGGTCAAAATTCAGGGACTTGGCAACTGGTTCATACTTATGACCGTTGCTGTGTCCCAAGGTCATGTGATCACCTTTTGCAACCTTTTGACAAGCAAAGACAATGAGGAACCCAGATTTACTTAACAACTGAGTTACTAACTTTGTCAACTACAGTGATTCACTTAACAACTGTGGCAAGAAAGGTCATAAAATGGGGCAAAACTCACTTAATAAACGTCTCACTTAACAACAGTAATTTTAGGCTCAATTGTGGCCATAAGTTGAAGACTACCTGTATTGCACTTACACGTATAGCTCCTTAGCAAAAATTTATTTTAAGCGATGAAATGCTGACCTTTACATTAATTCCACATTTTTAAAGCATCAGTATTTCTAAGTCAGAGGAATAATGAAAGAAGGTGTACATGGTCATTAAAAATGGTAAGTGATTTGTTTTGGAGATTAAGAAATATATGATTCAGGATCCTACAGGAGAATCACAGCTATGCTGATACTTATAATAGATCAGGGGTGTTCAAACTTGTGGACTTCAACTCCCAGAATTCCTCCTCCAGTCATGTTAGCTCAGGAATTCTGGAGTTGAAGTCCACAAGTCTTAAATTTGCCAAGTTTGAAGACCCTTGTAATAGATACTTATATTTTAAGCTAAAATTACATTGCATAAATAGCAGCAAGAAGTATTTTCCACCCATACCCATGGCACTGTTAGCCTGAACTAGAGCACAGAAAGTCAAGATATTTCAATTTATTACTCTCAACTGTAGAGCTTACATCATTTTAGCTTTCTCCTCCCTCAAATGCAGCTCTATAAGTTAATGAGATTTGAGACAATACTACCGCGCAGCCTAATTTTTTTGATGTTCAAAAAATTAACAAGGAAGAAATATGAACAAATCTAATACAATAATATGTTTGGTCCTTTTTAATTACTAGCTGTTGCATTTATAAGAATGCAAGGTGGGTATAAAAGATGCAGCCACTATAACTTAGCTATTAAAAATGTTTTGGAGAAAATTTGAAAATAGAAAAGAGTTGGGCTTTCAAAGACCATCTTCCTTACAGTTTACACTATTAATCATTCCCCACTTAAGTAACTCTCCAAAAAGATTATCTGTGCCCAACCTTGGAAATAACACATGATTTCTAGTCTTGGCCTTACATGTGTATATTTCTTCTGAACTACAATGTGCTTGTATTTTTCCTTTACATGAATTTTCCTGCATGGTTGTTTTTAAAATATTTGATGTACAAAGCCAAAGAAGCATAAGGAACAACAGAGCTTCTCTCTTTCTCTCTCACGCTCTCAGCAGTTTCAAAAAATGAAATAGTATTCCTTTCCTTTAAAGTCCTGAAGGACATCTCCTTGCAACACAAGGCTTTCCTCTTACATGTGGCAACCAGGAGCAGAGTTGTACAGCTCTACGATTTCTATATAGTCAGATTCTATTAAGATACACATCTTCCAAGAATCTTATGATCTTCTAACTGAAAATGTTTTTTAACTACTTCTAACTTTTCTGGAATGCTAAAGTTGCACATCTTTAGCTATTTTTCCCCAGGGGTTTCCTGAGACTTCAGATTTCACATTTCAGAATGTGAAAAGGGTATTTAAAAAAACACATAGTAAAAATGTAGTAAAAAAAAAACCCAACCATACATTTCTCATTATGTTCATGCAATAAAAAACAACAGAAAGAACTCTTACAAGTGTGAGATACAAATTCATATTGGTTCCCAAATATGGCTGGCAAGAACAGACCTTCTTAATTTTTTCTCTTATGCAATCCATTCCATCATCTTTCAAAGTGTTTGAGGAGTATCTAATATGCTAGGAGTTGTCAGTGTGGCACTTGTGCACAGCATCACATAGATCAAGGTGTCAAACTCGATTTCATTGAGGGCCACATCAGGGTTGTGTTTGACTTCAGGGGACCGGGGTGAACGTGGCCTGGGTGGGTGTGGCAAGTTTGATGTCACTGGTGTCGGGGTGTGTGCATGTGCCAGTGGTGGCCCGAGCGCTCTGCCAGTGAAAATAGGTTCTCAAGCTGTTTTTGTCTGTGACAGCCTCCTGCAACCCTCTGCCAGTAAAAATGGAAAAAGCATCACGGGCCAGTCCTTTACTGTTTCCAGGACAGCCCCACGGGCCAGATCCAACCACCCTGTGGGCCGGATCCACCCCGCCCCAGACTTGAGTTTGACACCCCTGACATAGATGATCCCCACAGAGAGGACCCAAGAAATTCCAACTTTAAACAAAAAATAATTTAAATTTATTACATATGGGCATTGCCATCTAAATTTTTGTTGGCATTTTCCCTCGATTTGGATATCTTGCAGAAATGTGAATAAATCGTATGTGCAACCTTGATTACTTCAAGTTGGGAATTACTGATGTACTGTATGGCCAATTCAAATTTTGTGTTCAAGAGAAAATAGGTTTACAAAATATTTGGTTATTAAATTTTATGCCACTCATCTCTCCTATTATAAGATTACTCTGGGCAGCTAAATAAACAAAAAGGAGGGAAATGTCGCAGTCTAATAAATGGAATTATGCATTTTGACACATCATATAATAGATAACTAAGGATATAAAGGAAATGTATATTTGCCTTAATAATATATTCACAGAAATGGAAAGCAAACTAAAACTGTATTTATATATTAATAGTATCAGCACGCATAGATCTGAATCCAGATTTCACATTCTATAACTAGAAGAGTATCTATTTCTAGGTCAGTGGGATCTGTCCTGCCAAAGAAAGCAGGTAACCTTTGCCAATTTCTTCCATGTGCAGCTGCTTGAGTTTTCTAAAATGTGTTTCATATACAAGTGTACAATTAAAACACCCTTAACTTTTTTCAGCTATTGATCTGAAGTAGCATCATGACTTAACTTTTTTATTCCTTTCTCAAAATGGCAGAGCTCCTATTACCAGCAAGTAACTAGTATTTTAAGCCACTCACAGTCGAAGAACACCTTAGCAATTTATGGTGCTTGTTTTTGTACAATAAAATGCCACAATTCTGAAACTTGATATTTTCCTAGGGTTTTTTTAAAAATAGCCGATTGTTTTTACTATTAGAGGTGGTAATGGATGTACAAATCTGCTATATTGTTGATATGTAAAAGAGAAGAATGTGTATGCATATGGCATAAGTACATACTTCCTTTTATTTGTCATTAACTTCGTTTTCAGGAGGACCTTATATCCATTCAGTGTACCTTCCCTAATTCAGAAATCATCCCAATCACATTTATATGGATTCTATGTTACCATCACCAATGTCCTGAGTAGCATAGCTAGAAGGATAAATGAAGTCATATTGCTTTCCTTTCACTACAGTGATCTTGATTCAGTAGACCCGCATTAGGGTCTCCTTCACTATTAGCAGCAGGAAACCAAGAAAGCTGCCACATATAAGGCTCTACCGCAACTTTCCAATCAGTGGGCTATCAGGAGTATACCACACACTGAGTAGCTCACCCAAAGAGATTATGTGTTGAGGATTACAGAGTGGAGGTCAGCAACCAGACTAACTTGTGAGGGTTTAAAACCAATGTTAATTTTAAACAGCCATCCAAGATCCATCTTCCCAGAACACCCATTTCTTGAGAGGGTTAATGTGATGACCCATAGTCTCTCAAAATAACCCAAATCCCAAAACATGAATTAAAGTCCGGCAATGCCTTCAACTTAACTGTTTTATTCGTCACAGTTTAAAGTCCCAAAAGTAAAGAATGAGGCAAAAGGAAAACAATAACAAACCGTTATTGGCGAGAGTTCCGAATCAAACCAAGATAAGCAATCATACGTTCCAAGCAGATAACTGGGGAAAGTCCTTGGGAAGAACGCCAACAAATATAAACTTCTTTCAAAGGAAACACTAACTTTGACTCCAGCAATTCTGCATACGCAGTTACAAACTTATATACATAGCTCCCAGCTGTAAGCCCTGAGGAGGATCATGGTCCTCTCCTCCCGAGTAAACCATGCTTTTCCCTGATCCTCTCCTCCCTGCGTGCCCTGGGAAGGATAGGGGATGGGCCTGGATCCTCTTCTGATTGCTCAGCTGGCCTCTGCCCTTCCCCAGCCTCCTCCACCACCTCTGGCTGTTCCTCCTCTTCCTCGTTTCCTCGGAGTCAGTCTCCACCAGGGGCACAACAGTTATTCTTAAAGTAAAGCCTTCCTAAAAGGCTGAAAATTATAGCTTTCATTTTCTAATGACAACATTGCTGTATCCTTCATAGCCCCTCAAGGCCACTTTTTTTTTTGCAGTATCTTCACTCTACCCTATCTCACACAGTATTTCTTTTCTAAATTATCATGAATGAGGGAATGAGTCTTGCTTGGGTTCACAGAAATTGGAGGAAAAATTATTCCATTTTTTACTTAGTTAACTAGTACCTATGCAATCAAAGAATTGTAATTAACTCTAATTCTTGTTCAACCAATCAATATCAAAATGCATTTTGATATATTCAGAACTGCACCAGTACAAATTTCACTTGCTTAAATTAGCTGCTATGTAAGGAATAAATATCCATTTATGTACAACTTAACATTGTCCAGAAGAAAAAGGCAAAAATAGGCGAAGATGCTTTTTGTGATTATTTTACAGAAGTATTGTTAACATAAGGTAATGTATTAAACAAATTGATTCTATGCTACATTGAACAATTTTACATCAACTCTTTGTCTCTGAGAATGATCATCAAGTTATCAGAAGCTACTTGAAACCAAAAGCTTTAGCTATATTTAAGCATAAGAAAAGTATAAACTTATTAATTGTAATGTCAGAACCTAAATCAGTTGCTTAACTTATACAAGATGCCACTAGTCATTATTTTGATAGTCATTTATTTTGGGTTATGTTTGTATCAGATTCATGATTCCATAGTAAAGATTTAAGCAATTAATCTTGAATGACCCATTATGTCTTTGTAAGAACACAGAATTAAAATTGCTATATATTGCCACTATGTAATGGGACAAGCGCACACAATTAAAATGTATGATAAATATTATTAGATTTAATTCTCAAGCTAAATGTATTTAATTAGAAGCAAACCCCATCAAGTTCAAATGAACTTTGCTTTCTTATTAAGTGATTCTAAATCATAATGCAAGAAGACTTTAAATGCATTGATTATGGCATGTAAGTCATATACTGTACTTCCCTTACTGATAACATTAATCAGAAATCAAATTTCCATTTGCAGGATGGGATGATTTAATCTACCCTACAGTATTCCTGGATCCAGCTCTAGATAATGCCTGGCCCAAAAGCATGCATAACTTCCTGTCCAACTTCAAAATGTAAAAAAAAGAGCAGAGGTGGAAAAAATGGCACAGATGAGGGGAAAAAATCAATACAGGAAGTAAACAATAGAATAAAGGAAATAGATGAATTACTTATGACAGAAAGCTAGACTATACCACAACAAACAAACATGCACACATGTAAATCAACAAAAATAAAGGCAGCAAAAGTAGTTATAGGAAAATATTTAGAAACAGTTTGACTAAAAAACACAAGCAATTAATGCAAGAAGTGTGCTGTTATTTTTTCTAACACTTGGTAAAATTATACAAAGAAACACCTAAAGTGAGCTGCTGTAAATGTGTGTGCATTATATTATATTAATTATATTGATACCACCCTTTTTACTAAATTCCCAAATGCCTTTCTATCAAAAAGAATACCATGAACCACAGCTCACATGTACACTCCAGCCTGACTCAAATTATTTTTTTTAAATGGAGATAAAACAAAATAACACCATTAAAATATATTAGCAAAACTGCCTGGAAACAATGAATTTAAATCACTAATTCAACAGTGGACCAAGCATGTTCACAAAGGCCAATCAGGGCACAATTTGCATAGGGCATAAGGAGAACTCTCAACAGATGTAGATGAGTAACAAGCGCAGCTGTTTTAGAAAGGAAGACATGTGCTTATTTGTTTCCAGACACCTTGCAAAGGACACCTCACAGAATAAAAAGGTATTTAAAAAAAATCAAGTCACCTTCAAATTGGTCTCAGCTCTGAGACGTACATGGTCACATTCACAATTTTTCCATAAGGTATGGAAGTGATGTACCACTGCCTTTTCTGGGATGCTTATTTTGATCCCCTAGTCAGCCTGCAGCACTAGATTTCTCAGATGATCTCCCATTCACTAAGATGAATCCTGCTTAGCTTTCTAAATTATTGAAAGTTAACAACAGTCAAAGCAGTGTCTAAAGAAAGACATGTATCACTATGATCAGGTACAAAAGTTGCAAGATCAATCATAGCGTAGTAATATTGGTTGCTGCTACTACCTGCCACTGAAAGCTAGGCACATGACTCCAGAGCTGAATCTAGGAACATGATCAGATTTCAATCAGGTCTGTTTAAAACTGGCCTGAAAACTTGTCTGCTGCAGACTGAATATGCTTCTCTAAATTTCTATTTTGGCTACTCAGAGACAGTTTTAATTTTTTTAGTTTGATTTGCACATTACAGATAGTTCTCAATTAACATTTTGTCATTTGAATTTATGATAGACCTCCCCAGACCTACTTACAACCTATTTCCAGAGTTACAATGGCCGCACACATCCCTGCGGACATGTGACATTTTGGATTCTTGGCAACCAGCTTATCTTTATGGCCATTCACAGCATCCATGATAATGTAGCTATGATTTGTGACATTTTTTACCAGTTTCTTGTAAACGACCATGGTAAACAATGATCCTAGCTTCGAATCTGGTCACATGATGCCTCAAATTACAACTGCAATGACTTACCACCATGGGATTCGCTTAACAACTGCCATAAAGTGGTTGTAAAATTATATCTGATTCGATGGACGCCTTAACTTAAGGTCATGATTTACAACTGAAATTCTAGTCCCAGTTGTGGTCATAAGTCAAGTATCTGAAACTGTCATTTACTGTCTATTGAGTTTTGAGCAATGAAGCTGGAGGAATAAACACTAATCATAACCATTATTTTATATGAACCCATTTTTTCCATTATATGTTTATATAAAACCAGAAATAACTTGATAATAGTTTAAACTTGCCAATGGCAAACTTTTTTTTCCTGATTTTTTTCATGTACCTCTTTGCACCTTTTGCTCCTGAATTCACATAGTAAATTCCCAATTTTCTGCTTTAAAAATCATAACGAATTCTGTAGGCCAAGACCACATTTAGGATGAAAAATTTCAATAATCATGCCAAAGAACCTCAATTCAGAGTCTTCAGCTGCCTAAAAGTCTGAGACTACACTGTGTTATTTTTTCACTATGTCACACTTAGAAGGACGTGTATGAACATGTATAACACCTGGCTTCATTCCAGGCTCTTACACTAGCTCACAGAGGCTGTGGAGAAGTGATAAACTTGGAAGCATATATTATTTTTCTGTTGTGCTAAAGAGATAATACTTGTCTGCTACTTGAAGCTACCATGCTTAGTATGTTTTTAAGGTACAGCAAAGTTGATAACTTATAGTATAGTTACAGAAAAGTGTATAAACTAAGCATTAAATGACAACTGTATGGAAGTATAAGAGTCACAAACTGTCATGGGATCGTACTTCCTAGGTATGTTTATTGAAAGTCCCTACAAATTTCACAGGACTTGTACAGACTATACACAAGATTGCAAACTTTGAAAAAAGATACAATTAGTCCCCCACTCCTTTTAATATAAACCCTGAAACCCATGAAACGTGAAGTTCAGAAAACTCAAAAATGGTGCAGTTTTTATTTAGGATCAGGATAGTGTTCACTACCATATTTCAACATTAAAAGCCAGCCCTTCTGCTTTTCTTACACAGCTAAATTCCTGAGACATGAACTAAACAAGCCATCCATCAAGAAGTTATTTCACCATCAAATGTAATCCTTTCCTCATTCAAGTTGGCAAAAACATCAACTCCCCCAAAGCCTTTCAGATGTTCCTAATAACCTCAAGGGCTTAAAGCCCTCTCAAAGGAAATCCCCCTCCCCAAAGGACATAAAGAGAGGTGAAGCATTAAGGAGAAAGGGGAAAAAAAACCTTCTACTTTTATCTTCCACAATCTGCAAAGCACACCCCGATCCAGCCCAGAAACGGCCTTCAAAGAAGCTCTCTCGCTTCCGCTAGGGACTACTGACTTTTTTTTTTCAAACAGCCATTTTACACGCTTAAAGTGCATCCTGTCTTTCAGCCCAGCCTTCATTTTGTCTGATTGTGGGGTTCCAGGGGGGGTGACAGCTGACAGTCAGGAAGGAGGATGGAAAAGAGGGTTGTTAGTTTTTTTTTTCAGGGACCAACCCCCCCCCCGTTTATCTTCCATTTGTTGGGGGGGGGGAGAAACCCGCCGTCTTCCCGCCTCCCCACCCCCGCCGAGAAGCAGGAAAAAGGCGCCGCGGCGAGAGGCGAGGGGGAAGTCCCAACGCCGCCTCCCTCCTCCCTCAGGGAGACCGGCTCCTCCTGGAGAGGCAGGGGAGCCTGGGGACCCCTCTCCGGCAGGTCGGCCTTGCGATCGTCCCTCCCCCGGGCGGGCGGGCAGTACGATGCGGTGTCTCCCCGTCCCTCCCCCCGGGCGGGCGGGCGATCTGCGCCGTCTCTCTCTCCCTCTCACCCACCCCCCCGGCAGGCCGTGCGAGCGCGGCGGGGCGGGCACTTACCGCTCCGGCAGATGGAGAAGCGGCGTCGTCCTCCTCCGGTGACGGCGGCCCGATCTTGCTGCAGGTAGCCGCCAACAGCGCCAGCGGCGACGGCTGGGTGTCCTATACGCGGCGGGCAGGCCGGGGACGGAGAGAAGCGGGAGGGGAGGTTAGAAGGGCGACCGCCCGCCGGCCTTCTTCTTCTCCTTCGCCGCCACCGCCTCCCTCCCTCCCCCTCCTCCTCCTCCTCCCTCCGGACAGCGCGCGCGGCGGGGGCGCCTGCGAGTCCTGCGCTCGCGACGTGTCGCCGGGCAGCACGCGGGCGGGGGGGGTGTAGAAGAGGCGCCACGGGGGAGGGAGGAGGCGTCGGCCAGCCGCCTGGCTCCGCGTTTACCTGGGGAGTTCCGGCTTCGTCAGAGGCGTCGGCCGAAGTGGCTGCCGAGGCCCCGTTTCCCTGCTGCAAATAGTCGCCGTGGGGGCCGCCGCCGCTGCTGTCCACGTCCAAGGCAGCCATTTCCTCTTGTTTCACGGGCTTCTCGGGAGCTGCGGGCATAACGGGGAAGCGAAGACGCGGGGGGGGGCAGAGAGGAGAAAGGCGGAGGGAAGCGGGGAGTGTGGGGGGGGTGGGCCGGTTGTCGGGCGGCGGGGGGGAGGGGAGGGGAGGAGAGTCACTGACTGGAGCGCTTGCCCCCTCCCTTCCCCATCGCCCCAGCGCTCCCTCCCGCGCAGAGGAGCCCGCCCTGCTCTCCTCCTCCCGCCCGCCAAGCGCAGCCCTCCTCCTCCTCCTCCTCCCTCCGTGCTGCCGCCGCCGCCGCTGCCCCTGCCCCTCTTCTCCCTCCTCCCCCTGGCTCTGCTCCTCCTGCTGCTGCTGCTCAGTGCCGCTCGAGCCATACTCCCAAGCAGACGCCCGCCCGCCGGACCCGGGAGCAAGAGCAGCAGGAGCCGCCGCTGAGGCCCGTACGTACCCGTCATGGCGTGGAGGAGCCAGCGGCCAGGGGCGCCTTCTGCCGACTTGGCAGGCGGGGAGGGAGCGAGAGAGAGGCAGGAAGGAAGGAAGGAGAGCGAGCGAGCGCTGGCTGGCTGGCTGGCGCGCTCTCTCTCTCTCTTCCCCCCCCCCCCGGCGCGCGCAGGCCCCGCTTGCGCCGCTGCTGCTGCTGCTGCTGCCACTAAGGCGAGGCGGCCGCGGCTGCTGCCGGGGGCATGCTTATGGTGAGCTCGGGCGGCGGCGGTGCTGCTGGTGGTGGAGGTGGCGGCGGCGGCCTGGAGCCCACTCCGGGGTTTTCCCCTATTTTGATTGACGGTGCGAGGAAGCCGAAAGGTGGGGCTTGCAGCAAGGGAAGAGGGGGCCCGGCCGACTCCGCCGCCACCACCACCGCCGCCTTGCCCGCCAGCCCGGAACTTCCGCCTTCCCAAGACGCTCCCGTCAGCTGATTGGCTGCGGTCCGCCGAGCTCCGCGCCGTCACTGGCTGGACCGGGCTGTCGCTCCTACGCTGCGGGTGCCCCCCCTCCTCCCTTGCCGAGGTGGCTTCCTGTTTGCCAGGGTTTGTGTGAGAGACAATGAGCGCGGCCTTCTTGGAGGCGTCAGCGCTGCGGGGGGAAAGGAGACCGGAGTTTTGGTGGCCTCGCGGCGGGTCAGGCAGAAGCGGGACCGCTCCCCTTTAAAAGACACCCGTAGAGTCGGTGTTAAGTGCCCCGTTAAGGCGGAGGGCCTGCGCTTGCTCTGTCCGCCTCTGATTTCCCCCTTTGCCCTGCGGAAGGGCCGGGAGCGCTAGGATGGGTTGCCACGGGGAGAGATTGGAAACTTTGCTGTCTCGGGTGCCCCATGACTGCCCGCGACAGCGGACTCAGGGCGGAGGGAAAACGTGGAAGCCGCGCAGCCCTTGCGGTCTAGAAAGGATAAAGAGGAAGAAGCAACACAAACCTCCCCATTAAAATCTCAAGAGTGGCCGTTTTGGGCCCGCGGATCTGCCTCAGACCGGGGCCCCAAGGGGTCGTTTTCTTCGCGTGTTCTCTAACGGAGCTGGCCTTTGCATCCCTTTGTGTGTGGTTTCTTTCTTTTTTTTAGCCATTTTTTTTAAAATAACGCGCCAGTTGTCAGATTTTTCAGAACAATCTGTCACGGAGGGTTGGTGTCTTCAGTAGAGAGTGTAGTAAGATAGTCAAAGTTATCTTATTTAGAAGGACTAGCTTAATAAAAAAAAGGCCTAATCCACATTTTAAAACCGAATGACAGAACTTCCATTGGGATTAATACTTCTGAATTGTTCCTCTGAGGAGCAATTACATCTCAGTGAACTCTGAAGAAATAACCATTGGTTCTAAGTGTTCTGGGGTTAATTCTCTAGTGAAGTAAAAATCGGTTTTTTAAAATGCAATCTTGGCTTAAATGGTATTTTTATATCTACATTGGGGTTTTCCATTGCTAGAAATCCCACTCTAAAAATGTATACTATAACGTCAATTTTAGGCATTTTTTTAGTTACTGAATCTTACTGAATTTCATTTGAACTTAACCCTGAAATCTCAATCTGCCATGAAGAATGCTGTGTGTTTACTTGGCATTAAGTGGGTCATAGTCTAATTCTAAACGTGTTCCTTGAAAGCCCCACTTTTTGAGGTGTTAATTTCCTGCTATTTTGGTTTTGTAAACAAGATCACAAAGCTAGATAAATAGTATTCTTTTATATAGACTATCATCAACATTAATGGTTCTCAACTTCAGGAACTTTAGAGATATGTGGACTTCAGTTCCCCAGGCAGTATATAAAGTAAAGATCAATTTTAAAAGTTGCATTACAATGGAATCATGCGTATTATCTCAAGGAGAGACCCAACCCGGAATTAAGAAGAAACTTCTTGACAGTCTCAAAATAGTTGGACTACAAGATCTCCAAGGTCCCTTCCAATTCTGTTGCTGTTATTCTGCATCTGATATCACGCATATCATAGTAGCTAAATTTAAAACAAGTTTAACCCACAGCTCTAAGAAAATCAATCTAATAAGCATACTACAAAGAGTTAAGGAAGAATGCTTGTTTAATTCAAAACACCAGCAACCTTATTGGTTGCAGACTGGTAATCCAGATACAAGATTGGAAAGAGCTTTTTTGTGTGTATTTTACCAGATTTAAAAAAAATGTAATGTTTCCCTCCCTAAGTAGCAATGAAAGGAAATATTTGGAGGACATTCTCAGTGTTTGAAATGAGGTACCTCCAGCCTTCTAGGGCTGTAAAAGATTGGGGTAGCTTGCCCATTCACAAAAGGATTGCTATTTGGGACATATTCAGAGAGAATCAATTTATCAGAATACTAACTGCTAACTCTTCTAGTATCCCCCACCCATGCCATAGGATGCTTCTTACTCCTTTATTACTAATGCTGCTATTTGGGGAGGGGGGGTTATGAACACAATTCCAAACTATACAGGTACAGCTGTCCATTTCTATATTCCTCTTGTTTTGTAATTAAAATTTCTATTTGCCTCTTTGTGTGTAGTTAAAATATTTGTTTTTAATGTAAAAACATAGGACTGGGACCTGGGAAACCAAAAGAAAAGTTACTGAGTATATTAGCATTCTTGAGCTCCACATGCAGATGCCAGATCTAAATAGGCTGAGGATGCTGAAGATGATCTATCTGCTTATATTGTATCTTTCCAAAGTTGAAAATTTCTGACTTGAAAACTGAAGCCATCAAGAAAATGGAAGGCTAACATAGTGATGGATTTCCCTTTCAAGGTTGAAGGCTGATCTCAGGAGGGAAAATGATAATTCCCAAGAATTGTAGTGTGGTAACATTTTTGTTTTAGTAATCCTTTGTGGTTTATGTAGATCTGTCTAACATTTCTACTGTATTTCATTCAATGTTCCCAATTTTTTTCTTTTCTCCTACTTTTACCATCATAAATTACTTCAATATGAAGTAATGTCTGCCTTTTTAAAAAATGCCGATCTTGATGAAACATCTTTAGAAAATGAGGCTGAGGGAATACTGTCCATTTAGAGCTGCCAAACGTTAGATAAATACCACATCCTGCAATATGCATTTCATGGAACAAGCTGATTACTAAGGAAGATGGGGATTGCTCCTTATTGCTCAAATAAAGTAACATCTACTATAATTACAACTTTCAGGAATAGTTTCACATGTTTCAAATGGTTACTTCATTACAATATCAAGGTATATTTACTTTATGAATATCTTGTCCAAAAATAAATTTAGAAGTTTGACAAGTGATGCAAAGACAAAATTTAGTTGCATTACATGCAAAATACTATTCATCCTTTTAAAAATTCAGAGTGAAGAATAAGTACAATAACAAATCTAAATAATCCAAAAAAGAATAGGAGTACTCCTCTATGTTAAAATATTATTTCCAACAAATAAATTGATAACTTGTATAATATAAATATTGAAACAATAGACTTTTTAAATAGAAATTTTGTATTTATGTAGTTTGCATAGTGATAATATAAATGGATTTATCAACAACAAAATAATGTCCAGCTGGAAGCAGTTCCTGGAAACTTGAGGTACAGAGAGCAAGAGGAGGCTTGGACCATATGCAGTTATCCCCATCTGTCACCAAACATAAATCCTTCTGTCTTCAAAATCAGAAAAAAATGAAATAAAAAGGAGATACCTGCTCCCATTGGAGACACATTCAAAATCTCTGAGATCTTTCGCACCATAGAATTCCTTGTCTTTGCTATAGAAAAAAAGTACTTTCACACTAAGTCCAATGTATTGCTCATGTTAAAAGTCAACAGATAGTCTTTGAGGTGTAGCAGTCAAAGGTTTTTTTCAAATCTGTTTATTATGACTTACGATCCATAATATTGAGACTGAAAAAAACAGCTGCTACTACAGCATAGTTGCATTTTTTTCCCTGAACACATGATTTCCAATATATTTCCAATAATTTTAATGCAAAGTTGCGGGGAAATGGCTATGGAAAAGTTCCTGAACAGGTTGGTTGGGAGGGAAAGAGAAGCCATTGACTTTTGTTCAGCAATCCTATTGAATATCATTGCTTTGTTTTTAGAGACTTCATTCTAGGATGTGCAAAATGTCATGTGCACAAACTGTTCCATGTATGGAACAGCTAATTGTGGAATGGTTTGTATTTGCATTGAAATGTGTGTTTGGTTTTGGCTTGGGCCAAAACGTGTATTCTGGACAGAAGAGTTTTAAAAGGAGTGAGGGAGAACAGGAAAAAGCAAAGGATATAGGTGTCCTGCAGTGAAACTCACCTGCTCCCTTTCTGATTTTATAAAGGACTTCCTTTCCCTGCTTCCCCTTAACCATCACCACTGTCTTTACTTAAAGGAAGGCATTGGGGTGGCTGGTACACAAGCCATGCAAGAGTAGAAGAGAGAGGCATGCCAATCTTGCTGTCCTCACCCAATTAGGCCTCCAAATGTTTTTATTTTTATTTTTGTTTTCAGTTGAAACCATGAACATCTGAAGTGCTCCACGATTCAATTTTGCCAAACTGCAGCCTTCCTGGAATAGCTCAGCAGAGCTTCTGAGACACATTATTTTCAGTTTGAAACAAAACACACTTAATGTTTTCTGCATATTGCTATTTCATTCTCTTTCCCAGAAATCTGGGTAATGTTTTTGGCTCCTCACCCCTAACAGGCTATTGACTGAATGTTGGGGAAAAAATAGGTGGAGTACGCAGGAGCTTCCCATGAAGCAATAAGAGTGTCCAGAGCCTTGTGTGGGACACACCCACATTTTAATGATCAAAATGGGGGGGCGGTAAATCACAGTATTCCTTCCATATTTCTACCATTTCTTGCATCATGAAAGCCAGCTGAGGGACTACGATAGTCATTCTCTTTCTGCCCAACCCACCTCAAATGGTTGTTGGGAAAATAGGAGAAAGGAATATTACATATGTTGGCCACCTTGAGTAGCTTATAAAGATAATAAATATGGGATAGAAATAAACAAAAATGTGACTAGAAGTTAGATGCTTGTATTAAGGATACAATTTCTAGTATAGTCCACATACTTTTATAGACATCCAGATGCTACCTTATTCTTTTTATTAGCCAAGGCTTCCCAAAATTTCTTATATCTTACCTATATAAAATCCATCAGAGTAGCTGCATAACGTCTTTTGAATTTTAATACTCCACCCAATAACTTGGTAAATATTCAGAATATTGTGTATTGGGTGGAATTGTTTGATACATTCAACATGTCTGTATTTATACTTGAAAAATAATAATTACAATTACTTATTTTGCTTTCTCATCTGTTAATCACCTTTTATTCCTCAGTCTTTCTAGTCGAGTCCGCTATCCTCTTATAACCTAGTTTCCTCATTTCTTTTGCTCTTGTTTCTGGAAAGATTTAAACAAGATGGGCACATTTCAGTCAATCCTTGAGGGCCATGGACTGAAATCCATGTCTTCCTCTGATCTGTTGTAGAATTCAGAAAGGAGTTAGCAATTTGGCGCTGACAATGCTACTTTAAGGGACAGAAACAACTTTGGTTCTAGCAGAGAAAATAAAAGAAGTGAGCTCTAGAATAAAAGTTAACGTTTGCCTCAGTATAAAATTACCTGGGGGCTTTGATGGGTGTGGGGGAAAGTTAAATATTTTTAATGCTTTGGGAAAGTTTTTAAAGAAACTTAAAGAAGAAAGCACGCTATGCTTTCTTCTTTACCACAATCCTGACCAAAAATCTTTCTGGTATATCAGTGAATTACAACTGACATCTTTTGTGCTAACCAAAGTGCATTGTCACAAGATAAGCTTTTTTTTCAGGACTGAGGGCTGGCAACAGCATGTAGTATGCACTGTAAAGAAAACGAACAGTTTTAAGTCATGATCCTGAATGTGAAGATATCTTTCCAGCTCTGTGCTCTTTAGACTGTGACTACATGCTAGATAGATAATCAGTGGCTGCCGGTTGTAATGGATAGAACTCTCATTGTCAGGACTGGAGGCAGAGAACTTGATACCAGTTGCCTGGGAAATGAGTGGGAGGATGCTGTTGGATGTCCCATTGGGATTTGGTTGACCATTGTGGGAGCAGAATGTAGAACTAAAATATTTGAGCCAGCAAACCATATGTTCTTCATTTGTTAGCCTATTACACCTAATTATGGGGATAAATTATCACTGCAGTTAAAAGATACCTTGAGAAAAATTATTTAATGAGGAGTGAAACATTTGGGATACTTCTAATAGTCAAATTAAAAGAGTATACTTGGCAGAGGGACAATGACTGAAATGACAATTGGATTGTCAACATTAAAGAAAACAGTCTGATACTTGCCACTGTTGAAGTCACAGATTGACTTCATAGATTGATTAAAGTATGTGGAACACTGCAACTACTGTGGGGAATGTCTATTGCTCTCTGGGCCAAATCAATCTTTATCTTACTTAAATTAATACAGTTAACATACACATTCAGTGTATGAGTGGGTTGGCTCAGGATGCACAATTCCTTTCAATACTGCTATCAGGCTGAAAATATCACAGTAAACAGCTCACTTGATGGCAACCTTATGTGCTGAAAAGGGACTTGGGAAGTCAGATTCTCTTGGAATGCTCTTATCATGACATTCCCCCCCCCCCAAGTGTAGACTAGAGTATGACCTTGATGGAGAGAGAGAGAGAGTGAGTTGCCAGGGTAGATAAACATTGCAGAGTTACAATAATATTTTGGGCACCCTACTAATTCATGATATAAAGGAGGGAGGGAAGAAAGCTCATTCAGACTTGCAAAATGTTGTTCCTACTGTATAGCCAATCTGAATCAAAATAGTTTTATGCCTCTTTCTTGGTCTGGTCTACCTCAAAGGGTTGACTGCTTCCATGTCAACAAAATGTTGACACAATAAGAAATAAAAACAATTCTAAAAGCAATCCCAGGCCTAACACTTCTAGGCAAGGGTATGACTCTTAAAGATATTGAAGCATGCTTTTCCCTTCATTAAACCATGATACTAGCTATTAGGCAATTTCTCAGCAGCTCTTCTGAAATCTTTTGAACAAAACATAATGAAAATTCCATCCATCATTATTATGTTCCAGTCTATCAGGAAAGCCATTAAACAAACCATATATATACACCAGGAAGTTTAATTTGGTACTCTGCTTAATTGTCCAGCCCCTGATCTTCCTTGTTTTTTTTTCCTGATCTTGTTTGTCATTTCCATTACTCCAACAATACACTTACTGTAATACACTTGCCCTAAGGCATGGCTGCCGTATGATGGTATCTTTTCTATACACTATACACTATTGTATACTGTGGCTGCTGTCTCTGATCCCTCGTTGCCCTTAAGCTCATCAAATTACCAATCAATCATATGTTAGCTAATGTATGAAACAGTTGCTGGAGACCTTTTTGTGAGATACTTAACTGCAGTTGGAATTTCTGCATTGCACTTTACCCCACTGTGGTAATATCGGCTATGCAGATAATTATAGGAGGAGGCAAGAGAGCTGGCATCCACCCTGCTGCAGATTTATTGCAGATGCCTACGCCCCAACAACAGGGGAATTGCTAGGAAGTTCACACACATTCTAGCCTGCAGCTGAAAGGAGAGGCTCCATTCCAACTTGAAAGGCACAGGAGAAGCCATCTGAGTATATTGAAACTTAGGCAAGACACTTTCCAAGCAACGTGTAAATTTCCCTGATGCAAGCTCTGAATGCTTCCATCCTTCTGGTAACCCTTGTAAAATTGCAGGCATTGCTTAAAGAGCAAGACGTACAGAACTACTCACCAAGTAAGATCTGTGCTACTTCCTATTTAGGCAAAGGCTTTTTATACTTTTCTGGATTTTGATATGAAAATACAGGCGCTGGTATAATTGCTAATTCCAGCATTTGGAGTTTATCATGTCCTCTGCTGTTGCCAGTTCACCGCACTTCAGAAAAGTCCACTGCTTAGGATAATCAATGACAAGATCCTGCCTGTTATTCATTGGGCTCAGGAATCTCCTAATAAAGGAGAATATTTGTAACTCGGGGTTGAAATGTGGTGTCCTTGGTGCTCTCTGAGCTTGGCTGTTGCAGACATTTCATTACCCAAACTAGGTAACATCATTGATGCTGTGATACTACTAGCACTAGCACTGATGATATTACCTAGTTTGGGTAATGAAACGTCTGCAAAAAGCCAAGTTTGGAGCATACCAAGGACCCTCATTTCTTTATTCTTCCTATCTGACAATTTAATAATTACCTTCCCAAATCCCTAAGGTGAAGTCTTCATTTTGTTCCCTCTTGTTAAATTCCCTAATAAAAAAATGTTGCCAGCTAGTCAGAGGAGAGCCAACATCTATATACACAAGATGGTGAATGAGGACAGATAATTGTTTCCCAAAAAGTAATTAATCCTTCTCTATCATTTTCTTAGGGTTTTTCCCCACTAAATCAACTTCAACAAACCACACCCATGCTATTTGTCCAAAAGAGAGGCGCACACACAAGTTTTGGCAATTTTGTCAAAATGACAAAAGTGGCATTGTGCCACAGCAATACAAGCTCCATCCCTTTCGTAGAAGCATGCACATAGACCGAAGGTGCAGAGCCTGTAGGATGTCAATGTGGCATTTTGTCAATCGACATCCTGACCTCCTGCCCCCAGCCATGTTGCCTCTGGTCTTACAGCCAATCTAGGACACCGAGTACTGTTTATTATTTATTTATTAAATTTATAGAGCTGCCCATCTTACCTTCTAACTCTGGCTGGTGCACACAATTAAAAACATAATGTCAAAACAACATAATTAAAACCATTATAATTAAAGCAGTTAAAACAATGATAACAAAGAGTGTATTTTAATCCTAGACACAATACAGCCTTTAATGGGCTCCACACTACCACAGGATCCCCAGGCCTAATGGGAAAACCAAGCTTTAAGGGTTAATGTCAACTTGGGAGAAGAGAGAGAAATGATGTCCAGTGGGTGGATGCCATGGCAAAAAAGGCTTTTCTGTATCCTGCTGAATGAAGCTCCTTGGCCGATTCAACCTTGCACATGCCCCTCCTGCTGGACCTAATGGGACAGGTAGATGTAACAGGAGAGGTGGTCCCTCAAATACAGCCATTATGATCAAATACTACAGTTCTACCTTTTCATATTAACCTTGGTTAACGGTTTAACATCTTTAAATCTCTTGCCTTATGCTTTTAGTGAGAATAATCTCAGTAACCCAGTCTTCATCCCTTTTCCCCCAGTAAACTGCTAACTGCTTAATACCTCTGTGTAAATCTTAAGTAGTAACCAGAGGTGGTATTCAGCAGGTTCTGACCAGTTCTGGAGAACTGGTAGCAGAAATTTTGAGTAGTTCAGAGAACCGGCAAATACCACCTCCGACTGGAGATTTTACAGTATCCTTCCCCTGCCATGCCCACCAACCCACGCCCACAGAACCGGTAGTAAAAAAAATTGAATCCCACTACTGGTAGTAACTTAGTAATAGTAACTATTGAACATGAAATGATTACGGTATTTCATTGCCTTGTGTCATTATCCTCACACATTATTCAGACTGCTTAGCTATTGATTATAGTTTGGATTTTGGGCCTCTAGAATGTGTAGGCCTGTTCCATAAACTTTATCACTCGGGTTCCAAAGGGCTGTCACTGTAGCACAGAGGTGTCAGGTATATGGCTCACAACACTCCTGAGTGCAGCCCAAAGCAGATTAAAAGCAGTTAGATAATATTTAGGAAAATAGAAATACAATAAAACATAACATTACACTTTAAAACTAAGCAGAGGTAGTCTTCACTTACCGACTGTCTCGTGCAGTGACCATTCAGAGTTAAGGCAATGCTAAAAAATCCTTACATTTATGACTATTACCTTGTTCTGCAGTCATGTGATTGTCGTTTGCATGTTTGGCTTGCAACAAAAAGAATCAATAGGCAAAAGTAAAATGGTGGCTCCAAAATCACACAATGAAACCTTTAAGAATTTTTAAGGTTAAAATTCAGTTGAAAGCACCATTTTTCTTGCTGTGATTAATGGATAGAGAATTAGAAAAGAGTTGTGGAAATAATTTTTATATATAATAAGTGCTGCGAGGGTATTGTGTGCATAACAATAGGAAGTTTCTCAAATGCTCATGCTCTCAAATGGCTGGTGAAGATGGCAGAATTAGCAGAGATGGCACTTGTCTGATTAGAGGAAGGACAATGACTACAGTGATGACCCATAGTCTCTCAAAATAACCCAAAACCCAAAACATGAATTAAAGTCCGGCAATGCCTTTAACTTAACTGTTTTATTAATCACAGTTTAAAGTCCCAAAAGTAAATAATGAGGCAAAAGGAAAACAAGAACAAACCATATTGGCCAGAGTTCCAAATCAAACCAAGATAAGTAATCATACGTTCCAAGCAGATAACCGGGGAAAGTCCTTGGGAAGAACGCCAACAAATGCCACCTCTTTCAAAGGAAACACTAACTTTGACTCCAGCAATTCTGCATATGCAGTTGCAAACTTATATACATAGCTCCCAGCTGTAAGCTGTGAGGAGGATCATGGTCCTCTCCTCCCGAGTAGCCCACACTTTTCCCTGATCCTCTCCTCCCTGCGTGCCCTGGGATAAATGGGCCTGGATCCTCTTCTGATTGCTCAGCCGGCCTCTGCCCTTCCCCAGCCTCCTCTACCACCTGTGGCCACACTCCCACTCTCTGTTGGCTGTTCCTTTCTTCCTCGGAGTCAGTCCCCACCAGGGCTTGACACTATTCCCCCAGAGCCTCCCCCCGGGACCAGGTGGACGAGGACATTGAGGAAACCAAGCGTGAAAGTCCTGGACCAAATGAGGAGCGTGAACATCAGTGGCATCAACCCAGGTGAAGTCTTCTGGCCCATAACCCTTCCATGCCACCAAATACTGAAATCAGCCTCGCAACTGGCGAGAATCTCAGATGCTATCCACTTTGTATTCCTCCTCTCCCAGAGGGGCTACTGGGGCCGGCCATGATGGAGCCGATCTATGCGGGCTGTCGGCTGATACAGGGACTAACAGGGAGCAATGAATAACAGGATGGATATGCATGGTCCGTGGCAGGGAGAGACAAAAAGCCACAGAATTGATCACCGCCTCAACCGGAAAAGGTCCCAAGTAACGGTGATCAAGCTTTTTTTATGGCCGTTGTTGGTAAGTATTAAGTAGAGAGCCAAACCCAATTGTCTACCGCTAAAGGCAGAACATCGCAATGATGGAGGTTGGCAAACCAATTATAGTCCTCCTTGGCTCTCTAGTTGATCGTGGACTATGTGGTGCACAGCTTTTAACTCCTGCAAGAACGTATCCACTGCCGGAACTGGGGAATCAGATGGGACTAAAGGGAAAAGTCGTGGATGAAAACCATAGTTAGCAAAGAAAGGGGACACACGGGTGGATGCATATTGAGCATTGTTATAAGTGAATTCTGCCACAGGCAGCATTTCCACCCAATTGTCTTGTTGAGTATTGCTGAAACAGCGGAGGTACTGCTCCAAAATAGCACTCTCTCTGTCCCCCCATCAGTTTCGGGGTGATTAGCGGATGACAGACATGCCTGAACCTGCAGTTTCATGAATAAGGTCTGCCAGAAGCATGCCGTAAATTGTACCCCCCGATCTGATACTATTCAGTCTGGTAACCCATGCAACCGGAATACATGGAGATAAACAATTGAGCCGTTATCTTGGCCGACAGAAGACCCGCACACGGAATAAAGTGGGCCATTTTAGTCAACATATCCAACAACACCAAAATGGTTCTAGCACCCTTCGATGGTTGTAACTCAGTGATGAAGTCCAATGAAACTTCCCCCCAAGGTTGTTCTGGCGTGGGCAAGGGCTGCAAGAGACCAGGGGCGCACCAGGAGCATACTTGGCTTGACAGATCCCACAGGATGCCACCTATCCTGACACATCATGTTTAAGTCTCGGCCACCAAAATGTCCTAGAGATGAGGTGCAGTGTTTTGAACACCCCAAAGTGTCCCGCCACCGGACTATCATGACATTGATGTAGGATAAGGCCATGAAGAGGACCTCCAGGCACATAAATGCAATCACGGAATCGTAACAGGTCCCCAATATACGCCCAAGAAGTCTCTTGTCTCCCATTCTCATCCAATTCTCGACGTCGAGCTGCCACAAATGGATCCTGCCGCTGCGCCTCCTGAATCCTCACTCGGAGGTCCACAGGTTCCTCAGTGGCCGCAAACCGCTCCAACGGAATCACCGTTCGGGGCAAGATTTTATCCTCCCTTCAGGTATACTCTGGCTTCCAAGATAGGGCGTCAGCACGTTGATTCCCTCCACTCGGAACATAGGTCACCCAGAAATCAAATTGAGCAAAGAATAAGGACCATCTCACCTGATGCTGGTTCAATGTCCGAGCTGTATGTAGGTGTTCCAAATTGCGATGGTCTGTCTGAATCTCGATTTGGTGATAAGCCCCCTCCAGGTGGTGTCGCCATGTCTCAAAAGCAACCTTAATTGCCAATAGCTCCTTGTCCCAAATCATATAGTTGCATTCTGGAGTTGACAACTTCCAGGAATAATAAGCGCATGGGAACAAGGTGTGCGGGAGCATAGGCCTGGAGGAGCACCGCACCAACCGCCACATCAGAGGCATCAGTTTCCACCACAAACGGCTGGCCTGGATCAGGGTGTTTGAGGATAGGCTCAGAAGCAAAGGCACCTTCAACGCCTCGAAAGCTGCCTGCTCCTCAGCACCCCAATGGAACTTCTCCCCTTTCTTGAGTAGATTAGAAAGGGGAGCAGTCAAGGCAGCAAAGTGGGGAATAAATGTGCGGTAGTAGTTCGCAAACCCCAACAGTTGTTGCACATCCTTAACCTGCTGTGGAGGTTCCCACGCCTGTAACGACTCAATTTTTTCTGGGTCCATTTCCACCCCAGCAGGTGAAATACGATGACCCAAGAAGTCAATCGTGGTTTGTGCAAATTGACACTTCTCACGCTTAGCAAACAGGTGATTATCACACAAATGTTGCAACACCAGCTGCACATGTTGCCAGTGTTTCTGCAGGGAGTCTGAGTAAATCAAAATGTCATCTAGATAAATGACCACAAATTGATCCAACGAATCACGGAAAACGTCATGCATGAAATGCATGAACACAGCTGGGGCATTGGTTAATCCAAAAGGCATCACGGTATACTCAAAATGACCATACCTTGTCTGGAAAAGCTGTCTTCCACTCGTCCCCTGCACGAATGCGAACCAGGTTGTAGGCCCCATGCAAGTCCAACTTCGTGAAGATCTTAGCTTGACGAAGCCGCTCAATCAGTTCGGGGATGAGGAGAAGTGGGTACCGATTCCTCACTGTGATTGCATTCAATTTGCAGTAATCACAACACAAACATAGCTCTCCCGATTTTTTTTTTACAAAAAGCACCGGTGCAGTCAATGGGGAGGTAGAAGGCCGGATAAACCCTTTCCAGAGGTTCTTGTCAATAAAATCCCACAACGCGACCAACTCCGGTTCCGACAAGGAATATATCTGACCCACCGGCAATTTCGCATCGGGCAACAAGTCAATTGGGCAGTCATACGCCCTATGCAGAGGCAACTGATCTGCCTCGTTCTCTCCAAACACATCGGCAAAGTCCACCAACTCTGCAGGTAGATCCAGGTCAAGGGCATAGCCACACTCCCTGCACAGGAGCACAAGCAATGTGTGGCACACTTCCCATCAAGGAACTGCACAAGATGACCAAACAATCTGTGAATTAAGGGGCTGTAACCACTCCAAACCCAGCACCACTGGAAAATGAGGCACTGCAGCAATTAGAACACGGCTTCCTCCACATGCTGCCCAATACGCATGCAAAGAGGTTTGGTTGCAGCAACCACAGGTTCCGAACGAAGGGGTCGACCATCAATCATCTCCACCATTACTGGTGGGGACACCTGTTGCTGAGGAATGAACTATTGCTTGACAAAATGAGCATCCATGAAATTGGCTGTGCCCCCTGAATTGACCAAGGCTTGGATCTCCACCGCTTCCACACCAGGCATGAACACTTGCTGGCAACACAAGTTGCTTCACCAATAACGACTGTGGTGGAGATGTCGAAGATGTCAAAGGTGGCAGGGATGACAAGGTTGGTGAAGGTGGCAGGTCTAAGGACTTTACACCCTGACCTACAGACCCCCGTAGGCCGAGCGATGCTCGTTTCCCACCACCGCTGGCGTCGCTGCTGTGGATGTCTTAACAGGACACTTGGCCGCCAAATGACCTCGATTGCCACAATAGAGGCATAAACCATCACAACGACATCTATCCTTTTCTGCTTGAAACAGGTGAGGGCGGGCAACCCCCAACTGCATGGGCTCCTCCAAAGGAGGAGGGTGCCATCTTGCTGGAAACAGATATGGACTCCGTCCGTTGTTGCACCCGTCGCTGCTGAAGCCTAGCATCGATACGAAGACACAGATGCATGAGCTCCTGAAGGGTGCGAGGGCATTCAGTCCGCGCCAACTCGTCCAGGAGCTCCGACGACAAACCCTCCTGGAACTGGACTAATAGTGCTGCCTCATTCCATTATACATTCTGGGCAACCACCCAAAAACTAGCAATATAATCCATGAGCGAGCCACGCCCCTGCTTCAGCTCTCTCAAATGTCTGTTTGCTGTTTGGCTTCGAACAGGGTCCTCAAACTTGGCCTGAAATTGATGGTAAAACTCAGCATAATTGTCCAACACCTGGTTGGGCTGGGTCAACAGAGGTGTCGCCCAACGTGCTGCAGAGCCTGACAACAAACTAATCCAAACCCCCACTTTATCCCCATCAGTGGGAAAGTCCTCAGGCTGAAGGCTCATGTAAAGCTGGCTCTGCCCAAAAAATGCTGGAAATTGGGCCAGCAAACCATCAAATTTATCTGGCACTGCCACTGGGCATTTGCGGTGTGGCCGGGCAGCTTGCATTTTTGCCACCTGTGCAGTCAAAACAGCCACTTGCTGACTTAACTGGGCATTGTCAGCTCTGAGCTGATCCATGGTCACCCCACAAAAAGCAAAAATAAGTTGAAGGGGTGGCTGGAGTCAAAATGTGATGACCGTAGTCTCTCAAAATCACTCAAAACCCAAAACATGAATTAAAGTCCGGCAATGCCTTCAACTTAACTGTTTTATTAGTCACAGTTTAAAGTCCCAAAAGTAAATAATGAGGCAAAAGGAAAACGAGAACAAACCGTATTGGCGAGAGTTCCGAATCAAACCAAGATAAGTAATCATACGTTCCAAGCAGATAACCGGGGAAAGTCCTTAGGAAGAACGCCTACAAATATAAACCTCTTTCAAAGGAAACACTAACTTTGACTCCAGCAATTCTGCATACGCAGTTACAAACTTATATACATAGCTCCCAGCTGTAAGCCGTGAGGAGGATCATGGTCCTCTCCTCCCGAGTAGACCACGCTTTTCCCTGATCCTCTCCTCCCTGCGTGCCCTGGGATAGATGGGCCTGGATCCTCTTCTGATTGCTCAGCCGGCCTCTGCCCTTCCCCAGCCTCCTCCACCACCTGTGGATCCACACTCCCTCTCCCTGTTGGCTTGTGGTAGCCACTGAGTTTCCCTGGATGACACTAGAAGCTGGCAGCAAACTGCAGCCTGGTGGAGGGGGCCTCTTTTGCTATCCCATGAGCTCATTCTCTATTCATCCTGTATCTGTTGGGTTGGAAAGTCCCTGATTTTCCAGGTATACAGGTGATCTCATTTACTAACATCACCACTAACTTCAAGGATTGGTTGAGGGGTTATGCCAATGTGATTGAGGGGTTTCACCCATGTGGATCTATTCTCCAATCCCAATGCTGTATCTATGCTGTTCTTTTCTGCTTGTAAAAATGGTATAAAAGTAATAAACACCACGTATGTGGTCAGACATCTTTGGACACTGAAATGACTGGTTATTGAATCCCTACAAGTGGGCCTAACAGGGACATCAACCCTGCAGGGCGGGGCCATCAACCCTCCAGGGTAGGCAACAGCCAACATGCTTACCATCGTCTGAAATAGACCCCAAGGTGCACCTTCGTCCTACGGGACCCCGGGTCCTTCGGGACCCATCAATGGTAAGTATGGGTTGCAATCTATCTCAGCATCAGCAGGAACATGTTCAGGAAATTAGATTCCTGCTACATGAATCAGGTACAAAAGTACACTGAGTTAGACACAAAGAAGCTGGTTAAATGACTGGTTATTGAATCCCTACATTGGCTGTTCCTCCTCTTCCTCAGAGTCAGTCCCACCAGGGGCATGACAACTACCTTTATTAGCTACTGGAAACTCCTTATGGATTTTTTGCGGAAAGAAGAAAAAAATGAATTTGTGATTCGTGGATTTGATGATTGGGAAGGGTAGGTTATAGAAAGAAGGAAGTTACGTTGTAATCTTAAAGAGGGTAAAATACAAAGATAACTACTGTTAAGAAGATTGGAAGCTGCTGCTTTATAACTTTTCTCTCTTTGCATCTTTTTTACCTGCTTATTACTTTATTTACTTTTTATCAAAATTTGTATTGTTTTTATTCTTTAAAAAATTATTTAATAAAAAGTACATATTAACAAAGAAGGCAGAAAATCATAAGTCACAGTTGAAATAAGACTGAAAGTCTATTTTGGTCACGTGATTTTCTAAGTCATGTGTTATTTTATATGGATCTTCATCTACTATTAACTATTTTTTCGGCCTCAGTTTCTGTTGACTTTGACTGCACTGCTATAAGAGACATTGCAAAATGCAATGATGTGGAATAGCAGAAGAGCTGCAGGAAGTGACTAGAGAAGGATTAATGCTTCCCTCTGTTGTGTGTCTCATTAAAATTTGCTCTCCCGAAACATGCATTTACACTAAATGGGCCTTCTACTGGCACTCAGGAACACTATGCTGATATCTTCAATGGGACCATCTGGAGTTAAATAAGAAAATAACACATTTCCACTCTTCCTTTCTATTCACTGCAGTCTCACTTCTCTGGATACCCTTGTAGCTTCTATTTATAATTCTTTAAAACAGCACATTAATTGCTGTCACACAATTTAACATTCCATCTGGCTTGACCCTCTATCACCCCAAGGCAAGTCTGACATTTAAGACTTCATAATTTAAGACTTCATAGTAGTTGCCCAGTGAACGTAGGAAGTCAGGCAGTCACGAATAGCATCTCATTAGTGCCCTCCATAGTAGTCTCAAACAATTAATTGCACATTATCAATGGTATCTGTCATAGTGGATGGTTCCACACTACAGTTTGTATGGCGACATGGCCACTTTGTAATACATTCAATTTTTTACATCTCGGTGTCATCCTCAAACCATATGGCCCTCATACATTAGGAAATGCAATGTTCATTCAGCCGATGGTCTTTGAGTGGCACGTCCAGGGCAAAAACTGGACTGATTAAAAATTACATTAAATTTAACTAAGATGGTCCTTGTGTATTTAATCATTTTCTACTGTCATATTAAAAAGTACAGATTGACAAGAGCATTTGGAAGAGCTGTAGAGTCATAGATTTTTGACCTCAGTTCTACATCAGACTTTGCTTCTGTCCTAGCCACAAAGATTATTTTTAATTCTTGCTTCATGCACTTCGACCCTGGTTTAGGGTGTGGCTTCCATGAGCCCAGCCAGATGTCTCTGCGCTCTGTAATGCATATTATATAGTGTTTAACATTATGGCTTCAATGTAATGGGGCGTGAACAAGAATGACTACACTGTACATTCCAATTTGTTAAAAGGTTTGTACTCAAAGTATTAAAAGTACATTCAGTAATGTGGATTTTTCTACAAAAGATTGGATCTGATTTTTTTCCCTTGTTGCTCTGTACCTAAGGAGATTTCACTTAATTTGACTTTTTAAATTTATTGATTTCCCTTCTTTATTGTTTTTATAAATGACTCAAGACGGCAAACGCACATAATATTCTTCTCCTATTTTCTGCACTGCAACAACACTGTGAGGTGAGCTGGGTTCAGAGAAATGACTGCTTCAGAATCACCCAAGTGTATTCTTAATGTTATGTTCTGCAGGGATATCCAAAGAGGTTTTTTTTTTAAATTTGTAACCTAAAGTTTGAACATTTCAGCTAGGGGACAGTTCTTGTATCATTAAGAAGCACTTAGCTTGCAATCTTTGTGGACAGAGGAGGTGCAAGGAAAAAAAATGACCTTCCCCAATGATGTAATCAAATAAGGAAGAAAAATTAAGTTGAGGGAGACTGAAGTCTAATAGGAAACACCCTGTTTCCCCCAACCTCAGGGGTGAAAAGGCTATGAGAAATAGCCTTAGCATTGGTGCCAGTTGCCTTGAGGTAAAAGTTTTTAAAAAGTGAAATGGGAGAACAAAATGCATGCACACACTTTTACCCTGGCATGACTAAGCTGAGTTACAGATTCTTTCTCTTCTATGAAATCCTATCTGAGCTTGAAGATATTTCATTAGCAGACTAGGTAACATCTTCAGTATTACCTGAAATACTTTTGGCACTGAAGATGTTATCCAGTTGACAATGAAAAGTCTGCAAGCAGACAACCAAAGACTCCACCGTTCAGTCGTGAGCTGCACATAGTCTTTGATTTATGACCACAACTGAGCCCAGAATTTGGGTTGTAAGTTATTGCAGTTGTAAGTCCAATCATCGCATGACTGGACTCAGTTTTAACACCATTTGTACAATGATTGGTAAGCAAGTCATTATGGTTGTTAAATGATTCACATGGTGAGAACTCTAAATTCAGCTTATCCAAAGGGTACAAAATGCGATCATGTGACCATGGGATGCTCCAATCAGTTTAAAAAGCAAGCTGGTTGCCAAGCACCTAAAATGCAATCACATGACTGTGGGGAAAGAACGGCTGTTGTAACTTCTTTGGGCAGGTCACAAGTAAACTCCATTGTAACTTTGAATTGTTATTAAGTGACCAGTCATAGATTGAAGACTACTGACTCAGATATTCTCTTCCAATGGTTACTCCTGTCTGTGATGACTTGGCTGTTGTGATCTAAATTTACATGCATTTAAGCCAAATTTTTATTTGCTTAATAATAACATGTTTCAGATTTTTAATGATAAACAATAGTACAGAAAAATGATAATATGTACATTAGTTTAAAAATAGCCAACATATTATTTTTGAGTTTAAGTTCTGAACATGAATGTATGTGTTTATTTTTAACATTTCTATTTATAAAATGATGAATAATCCAAAATAAGAGAATTAAAGTATTTATTCTACTGGACTAATGTATAACTATTTGTTAGGTTACTAATTAATGTTACAAAACTATTTTATAAATGGTAAATATGCCATCTTAAGTAAAAGCCTTGAACCTATGATTATGTGGATCTGAAATAGTCAGAACAGGAAAGCCAGCAGGCAATTCATCTCAAATATAATTAGCGGACATTTCAAATGATGTTATAATGTACCGAATCTGTCAAATAATTTCTGAGTTGTGTGGATTTGGAGAGCATTTCAAAAAATTAACAGGAACTTCCATCTTCCAGGGGAAAAAAACTTGCTCTCTTTAATATGGTTATTTACAGTCTTGTGGCTTTAGGATGAAACAAGAATTTTACCCATCAAGGGCACAAGCATTCTCCATGTTTCAACAAGCTAGCAGGCCAACTGAGCTGACTTGTTCGTGTCCCTGAGAGGAAGTTTACATGAAAAAGAGAAATTTCACCCCTACCATCTCTCCCCCACCCAACTGCCAAACACAGCACTTTCAACTGGATTTAACTTGTCCATGAGTCAGCTTCCTAGTTAAGAAACAGAAAAGCTCACATCTGATTCATAATGCTTCCAGACAAGGCACTCCTAGCACTACGGTATTAAATCCAAAGCCCTGTGCAATTCCAACTTCCATTCTAAATTGTGGTTCTCCACTAAGAAAAAAGTTCAGGGAGAATTAGTAGAAAAGCACAAGAGGTTATCAAGGTGGAAGATGTTGCCATTAGAATATTGTGCAGTGACTATACAAGAAAACCTTTGGAAGCAACCCAAACTTCAGGATTTAGATGGAATCTGGGGGGGAAAAACATTAATATTATTTTCATGTGTACAATTTGCGACATATTGACACATTATCTTATCTTTTACATTGAGATTCTGTCCTCTTATCTACCCGCTGCCTTTAAAATAATTTTTTTTCTTCCTAGATTACACATTCTTGATACAGTGGGTGGACTTTTTCCAAGGATGTCCTTCCATTGGCCAGGAACAAGCTGCAAACCTAACGAAGACCTTGGAGAGAAAGAAGATCTGCTGTTAGCTCTGTGTTGTAAAGTTGGACAGTATCAGGATTATGGGGTGGTAATTCTGCTGACATTTGTAGTTTCATTCATTCATTCTCTGTTTTGCTTTTGCTTGATGCAAACAACCTCTAGATTTTAATAGAACAAACACTAACTTCAAAGCATCTATTGTATGGCCTGAACAGAGAGAATTCATCTTCTGGAGGTCTTTCTTTCTTTCTTTCTTTCTTTCTTTCTTTCTTTCTTTCTTTCTTTCTTTCTTTCTTTCTTTCTTTCTTTCTTTCTTTCTTTCTTTCTTTCCTTCTTTCAAAATTTCTTGGATCCTGTCCTTTGTATACAGTATAAGTCAGAGGTGTCAAAGTCAATTTCATTGAGGTTGGCATCAGGGTTGTATTTGACCTCAGGTGGGGGGACAGTGAGGGCATAGCCAATTTGACCTCATTTATGTCAGGAGTGCCTGTGTGGTGGCCAAGTGCTAAGGCAGGACTTCCCTCAGACCCAACCTCACTCATAATCTTCCTTCCTTCCTTCCTTTTCTTCTTTTTCTTTCCCTCTTCATTCTCCTTTCTTCTTCCTTCCCATCTTTCCTTATTTCTCCTTCCTTGCTCTTTCTTTCTTTTTCTTAGTCTTTTCCCTTTCTTCTTTCCTGTCCCTTCTTGCATGCTCAAATGCAAAAGGGGAAACATTTCTCCTTTTGTTTTGTTTTTTAGTTTGTTTTGCTAGCCCTCTGCCAGCAAAAATGAAGCTTGGGAGGGCCGCGATGGCTTCCTGCAGCCCTCTGCCAGCAAAAACAGAGCTTAGGGGATGCACGTGGCCCTCCTGAGCTCCATTTTTTCTGGCAGAGGCTCCATGGGCCAGTCCTTTGCTGTTTTCAGGGCGGCCCTGCAGGCCAGATCTAAGCATCCCGCAGGCCACATCCAGCCCACGGGCCTTGAGTTTGACACCTCTGATATAAGTGGTGTGAAAACTGGCTGTGGAACTCCCCAGCGTTCTTAACTCTTCTGCCACTTAGAAGTTAGTCAAAGTGCTGCAAATCTGGTAGAGAAGGAAGAGAAGAAGAAAAAGCCCTGTTTAATAACATCCAATGTGGAAGCCCCTAGGGTCTTTCTCTTTCCAGCTTCTTTGCAATAAACTCTGAACACATGTTGAAACCCAATATTTTACTAAGCAGGTAAGTTTGTAACTAGCTAATCTGATGGCAGTTTTATTTGGAATTCTGTTTGTGTAGTTGTTGCCTTTTCTAGCGTTTCTGAATTTCCATTTTTCCCCAGACGTCTTTTTGCATGCAGAGATTTAGCTTAATATCTAAGCTAACCTCTTGAGTGCAAGATGAGGAAGTTGGTTAGCTACCCCTTGTATTGAAAGATTGGCGCTAAATCATTAAATATATTACTTCTGGATTTGAGGGCTGGATGATCCACAGCATTTGCTATTTTTCATAGAGGTGAGTTGAAAAAAGAAGTCCCAAGCCATACTAAAGAGATTCAAGCTAATTTCTAGCAGCCTATCCTAACAACCTCTTGTTGGAAAATTCTTTGAAAAATACTGATTGGTGGGATGTTTTAAAATTACCCTTTTCCCAGTTTGCATCACCTGGCTTCATCTAAATTTGTTTGTGTGTGTGTAATATATATATAAATTGCATGTCCACCACATAAGGAAAATTATCCCTATTGTTTACAGCCACTCCAATGTTTTGAAGAATGATTATGTTACATACATACATATATATATATATATATATATATATATATATATATATATGTAGGTCTTGG
Organism: Naja naja; assembly: GCA_009733165.1. Lineage (NCBI taxonomy): Eukaryota > Metazoa > Chordata > Lepidosauria > Squamata > Elapidae > Naja > Naja naja. The sequence continues at coordinate 207,348,746 of CM019148.1, read as the reverse complement.
TGTATTCGGGTCTTGTCCCATGTAAGGTTGAGAATACCTTGGCGACGTTTCGATGAAATCTCATCCGTCATCTTCAGGCTGGTGTCTTCAGCTTCGTTCTCTTGGGAGAAGTGTGTGATAGTGGCTGTTTTTCCCTTTTAAACTCCAGAGTTGGCTGTGTTGTTACTTCTTGATTGGTTGATGGAGTTGATGTATGCAGATTGGATGGCTTTTTCCTGAGACCCTGTGTGGCTGAGGTGCTGGCTGTGTGTCTCTCAGCCTTTTGTGTTGCAATCTGCATACATCAACTCCATCAACTCCATCAACCAATCAAGAAGTAACAACACAGCCAACTCTGGAGTTTAAAAGGGAAAAACAGCCACTATCACACACTTCTCCCAGAAGAACGAAGCTAAAGACACCAGCCTGAAGATGACGGATGAGATTTCGTCGAAACGTTGCCAAGGTATTCTCAATCTTACACGGGACAAGACCCCGAATACACCAAGACCTACATACCTTTACCCATGAAAATCTACAAATATATATATATACATATATATATATATACGCTAATCTAGCAGGTGCTAAATACCACCAATGTAACACCTTCAATTTTTACTCTTGCTTAGAGGAAAAAAGAAAATATCCTGATTTCCCCAGTTGCCACTTTAGTTCAATTATTGGATTTCCTAAATCAGCATCTTTTAAACCGGAAAGACAACTCATAATTTGTAATAATAGCATACTGCATCAATCTTTGACCTTGTTTCTTTTGATTGTATCAAATAATGTTAAATTCTCAAAAATAGTACAGGTAGTCCCCAACTTAACGACCATAACTGGGCCCAAAATTTCCATTGTTAAATTATTAAGTGAATCAATGCAGTTCTAAAGTGAACCATGCAATCATGAAGCTAATCTGGCTTCCCCCATTAGCATTGACTGTCAGAAGACGTCTAGGAAGGTTACAAATGACCTCAGGACAGTGCAACTGTCATAAATACATGCAACTTGCCAAAGGCCTTCATTCTTATCACATGACCATGAGGATGCTGTAACAGTCGAAAGTGTGAAAACCAGTCATGAGTCACTTTTTTCAGTGGCGTAACTTTGAGCAGTCACTAAACTAATGGTTGTAAGTTGAGGACTACCTGTATATGGGCAAATTCTTGACTTTACCTAATATAGTGTTAAGCTCTTGCCAGAAAAAGCAGTATAACTGGCAGATAGCCCAGTCTATTTCATAGCCCAAAATTGGTATAAAAATAATCCTGTAAAAGTTATAATTCTTCAAAAAAAATTTAATTGATCTGACCTATGTTAAAGTTTTATAAACAGTCATTGGAAAGACTAGAGGAAAATGCCATCTATCAAAATTATTTTTTTCAAAATTTGAAATATGTACTAGCAAAGTAGCATTAATTTTCCATATGCTGGGGAAATTTTTCATCTGGAAAAATATATAATTCAAAAGATTGCCAGCTACTGATATAATATCTGTATCAGTCCTCTGCTTAGTTAGGTGCTCCACTATAAATGGAATCAAATAGTTCTGCTTATTTATAATAGATATTTGGAAGCCCCCCAGCCTCCCTCTGACAGATATAAAATCTTTCTATTCTTGTTTTCTTAAAATCAAAACTAAAGCTTTCCGTTGTCTTCATCATTTCATATTATTTTGTCTGGCATTTCAAATGGGAAGGATTTTAAACAAATTATGTTTGGAAAGGATCTTCTGGAGCAACATTTTTAGTGAAATTAGTATAATTACAAAACAGTCTCTCAAATGCTTTACCAAGTTAGGTTTGTTGTATCTAACGTATTTGTACAATCCAACAATTCACTTAAAATAACAAACTGTCAATTTACTTAAGGCAACAACATTCTTTATTGCATGACATTCCTAAATTTCTTGAAAATGTAACAATTGATTTGTCAATTACAAATGCTTTCTTAATTCCCTTATTAGAAAAAAAAATCACTGTTAGGCTTAGCATAATGAATTTTCAGAGGCAAGAATCACATTTTTATCATACTTGGGCAGTTTAAATTCCAAAATGCAAAATTGCAAAAGGTGTAATCTTGTAAATTCTTGTTGTATATGGAAATGGTGAACAGCTTTTGGACTTTTCAAATTCATGGTGACTTTTACTTTTTATCTATTCATATCTTTTTTGTATTTGTCCTCACAGCATTGTACGTTCTTTGCTTAATATTTTAATATTTTGCGTAATATTTTTTCATTGTGTAAATTGCTATTCAATTTTTAAAAATCTAAATTAAAAAACTGAAACAAGTTATGATTGTTTTCCTATGAAGTAAGATGTTGCTGCTTGCATTGTTAACCGTTCTCCCTTTATCAAGAACTACCAGTCAGCCAAACAATTCAAATTAATTTTCAAATGTCACCACAATGAAAGTCTACGTCTATGTCAGGCAGTTTCCATTATCACCAGTAGTGGTCTTCTCTTCAGTGGATATATGTGGGTGGGGAATCTGGGTTAGAACTGAGGAAAGATTAAGAGGTAAAAAGCATTCTTCCATAAAGTGGACCTGATACAGACTATTATCTCTGCATTTTGCTATTTAGTTAAAAGGAAAAATGCCCTCACAACTACTATAAGTATCAAATATATATTTAGTTTGATTTTTAGATTTAAAGTAAATGTGAGACAAGAAACAAAAAAATCAAGGGGCAGCAGAAAACCAGCCATGGTACAAATCTGAGCTCTTCAAATGCCCTAGTTTTGGGGCTATCCCTTTTGCTAAAGTACCATTTCCCAACCTCAGAAGCTACCTTATCATGAATTTTGCTGCCCTTGTTGCTATGACCCATCCTGACTCCTTGAACTCTGTTGTGACTCAGTCCAAATACTAGATGGAGAGCATCTGATAGGTACAATAAAGTGATCTGTTGATGTTTCTCACTTAGCTGTCCTCCCTATGTCAAGAGCCTTGGTGGTGCAGGCTGTTAAATGCCTAGCACTTAAGTTCCAGCTGCCTGCAATTACTGCAGGCTCAAATCCCACCAGGCTCAAGGTTGACTCAGCCTTCCATCCTCTCGGGGTAGGTAAATTGAGGACCCAAGATTGTTGGGGGCAATAAGCTGACTTTGTAAAAATGCCGCTTAGTAATAAGCAGGCATATACAATGGAATGAAGGCTATTGCTGAGCACACTGGGTTGTATCCCAAAAATTGTAAGCCGCCCTGAGTCTCCGGAGAAGGGCGGAATATAAATGTAATTTAAAAAAAAAAAGTTACCACCCAGCAGGAAAAATATCTGCCAGTGTGGTGCTCCAACTGCATGGAGCTGCTATGGCAGGAGTGTCAAACTCAAGGCCCGTGGGCCAGATCCGGCCCTCAGGGTGCTTAGATCTGGCCCATGGGGCCACCCTGGAAACAGCTAGGGACTGGCCCACGGTGCCTCTGCTGGCAAAAATGGAGTTTGCAAGGGCCACACGTGGCCCTCCTGAGCTCAGTTTTCGCTGACAGAGGGTTGCAAGAGGCCATCACAGCCAAAAATGCAGCTCGGGAGCTCATTTTCACTGGCAGAGCACTCGGGCCTCCAGAGGCACCCCCGACATCAGTGATGTTGAACTGTCCACACCCACTCTGGCCACACCTACTCCAGTCCCCTGAGGTCAAACACAACCCTGATGTGGCCCTCAATGAAATCGCGTTTGACACGCTTGTGCTATGGGATTCTGCCAACAATGGTGCTGAAAAAGGATCTGACTTCAGAACTCTCTGTCTTTCATCTCTGTGCTTTTCTCTGTGATCCTCCTCCTATAACAACTCTTAAAACACAAGAAAAAAAATTTTTTCTTCAGATCAGAGTTTTGAAGGAAACTGAGTCCTAGGTGGCCCTTTTGCTCTCTCTGTTCTTGCTTGCTTGCTTTTTTATAGGCAATAAATGTCAACATCTGGATTCCTGCATGCTTTGAGAGCAGGAGGGAATGGTGTCATCATTCCATACAACACTTTACACCTTTAGCCTCAAATCAGATTTAGTTTTTGCTCTGGCCCCATCCTTTCCTTGTTTTGCCCCTACTTTTTGGAGTGTGGCACCTAATATGTAACTCAGTGGCCATCTTTGGCTATTAGCCTGAAGAAGATTTGGAGCCTTACAGGATATATAGGCCAGAGAGAGTTCTACAGTAACCATAAAAAATATGCAAATGGTGAATGCAACATCAGTGCTAATCCCAGCCTTTGTACATGCAGTGCCATCTCTCTCTCTCTCTATCCTCCCTTTCCCTTTCTCTCTCTTGCTCCCTCCGTCTCTCCCTCCCTCTCTCTCTCTCTCACACACACACAGAATGCCACGTTTGTCATCTTTCATATTTTGATGCACTAATCCCCTGCTGATGCACTTGATAGAATCTTTAAACAGAATCAATTGAATTACAATATTCTCTGTATGAGTTCTCTCACCGTTGGTCCTATCTATATACAAGTAAAGCTAAATGGGAACCCAACAGCAAACTAATAGCCAAATGCTACAATTTTGTTACTTCATTCCTCCAAAAGATGGACTAATAAGGCATTTTCAAATATCAGTAAAATCAAGATAAACTCATCTTCCTTCTCCACATTACTATTGGAGAGAGATTGTGCGTACACGAATACATACATACAGTCTGCTTTTAATCTTTTGTTGCTGGGATAATGATAATAATGATCAGCTCTATAACAAGAATCTCCAGGCATCACAGCAATGAAATTAAATTACAATCTTCATAACCAGCTTCTGTATTTTAACTTTACGAGCAAATAAATATCTATCCATCATGGGATCAAGCCATAAAGCCTTAAAACTCTTTAATAGCTCAGAAATAAATCTACATAAATATAAAGCAAGCTGGCATAAGAAAATTACCAATATTAGATTATTGGTAGTTTTTTTTAAATCTCTGGTTAAGCAATTATATACAGTAAAGTATTTCTTGATGATATGCAATTTAATGCTTTTTCCCATCTATTCTGTCAAATACTTCAAAGTTACTAGTTACTGCACTTCTAAAACAAGAAGTGCAGTAACTAGTAACTTTGAAGTATTTGACTTGATTTGTCATGAAACTAACTTTTCAGATTATCAATCTTTGTTCTGGTAACAACTTAAAATTGCAAATCTCCATCAGCTATGAAAAATGCCTATGCAATAGCAGGAATTAACATATAATTCAATCCAATTATATGCTAGCTACAAATCATGGTATTTTACTGAGATATTAGACAATAAAAGCTTCATGAACGAATAAAAGCAACAATTGTCATTACAGAATTTTCACATAATATAAACAAGTGTAAAGGTTCACAGAACCAGCAAATAGATGTCAATAAAATCAATACAATATTAGACTCAGAGTTGATGACTTCAAATTAACCCAGATCCTAGCATAGAGTCAAGTAATGGTGGTTGTTTTTTTTTTTAGAAATATCTGTTCTGGAACAGACCAAACTAGCTATTTTATATTGCTCTATTCAGAGCAGGTCTTGTATTAACAACAATGAGTGTGATTCTCTTTTCTACAGGTATGGTGTGTAGAAAGCATTTGGCACAGAATTTAAGTGAGAAATGCTTTTATTTCGCACTTAAGGCTGAAGGCTAAAACATGAAGAATTGTTGCAGGAATTGGGTATATCTGGTTTAATGAAAAGGAGGACTAAGGGTGACATGATAGCAGTGTTCCAATAACTTAGGGGTCGCCACAAAGAAGAGGGAGTCAAGCTATTCTCCAAAGCACCTGAAGGAAGAAGAAGAAGCAGTGGATGGAAACTAATGAAGGAGAGAAGCAACCTAGAACTAAGGAGGAATTTCCAGACAGAAGAATTAATCAGAAGAACAACTTGCCTCCAGAAGTTTTGAATGCTCCAACACTGGAGGTTTTTAAGAAGAGATTGGACAACCATTTGTCTGAAAGGATATAGCGTTTCCTACCTGTGCAGGGGATTTTTGATGACCCAAGACATGGCACAAAAATAACAAAGTCACCAAAGTAGATAAATTCCCTTTAACACCTCCAACTTGGCCCCCGATTTCCAGTTATCCTCGGCTGGAAATCAAACTCTTCCAAAAACAGTCTACAAAGGGAAGAAATGCAATCCGAACTCAAAGTACAGATAAATTAGAAATTAAAAAAACCAACACAAACCACGCTGAAGTAATTAACATGACAGGCCAGGATAATAAATTGCAGACTTCCAAAAAATAACGAAGCATACACAGTTGGGAGGACGCAGAAGCCAGATAAGCCTTGACAAAGATAATGCACGCTTTGCTTCCAGCAAGGTGCTGTGTGCAAACGCCCTTCTTATACCCTGTTCCCATAGCTGCAACTAATGAAAGAGATCAGAGCCTTTTTCTCTCCCGTAAGCCACATTGCTCCCTTCTCGTTCCTCCCTGCATGCCCTAGGATGAAGAGAGGATGGCCCTGGGTCTTCCTCTGAATGCCCAGCCAGACCCCTATTTCTTCCACAGCCACTGGAGCCACACTCCCACTCCCTGTCAGCTGCTCAATCTCCCCCTCAGAATCAGACTGCAACAAGGGCAGGCGTGACAGGATTCGACTAGAAGACCTCCAAGATCCCTTCCAACTCTGTTATTCTGTTAAGCAGTCCTCCTTTTACAAATATTTCTCAGCTCTTAAACATCCAGTTTCACCCATTTCTCATGTCTTGATCCATTAGAGGTGAAAGGACTAATTAGGAACTATTGATCTGAAAAATTTTAAATTGTTCTGAGTGATCTGCTCGTGTTCACTAAATAGTCCTTCACTGGCTGGTCCAATCATGTTATATATTATGGAATTCGCTGTTAATTCATGTAGTAGGGTAACTATTTTACCCAAATCAATTGACTAAATAGCATTATAATGACATTATGATTATGTGACCTGTGATAGGCAAACAGGCGGAGAATGACAGATGCCCAAAGGGATGGTACCCATGTAACAATAGAGAAAAGACATTGTGGCAAAGAACAGGTTCAAATTAAGATGCACATTCTCTCACAAATCTTCCTTGAAGGAATTTCTGCTTCTAAATTCCCTTGTAGGATAAAACAATTTGTTAGACAGTGGGCTGACTGAAGAGGCAGAGACAGATCTTCGACTTCAAACTCTTTATTGCAACAACAAAACCAAGCAACAGTCTGTCTGAGAACTTGTCCTTTTATAGGGAGCCATCAGATGGCTTAGCCAATCAGAACAAACTATGTTTCCCACCTTGCTGGTGGACCTGAGTGAAGCCTTCGTTCCTCGGCTTCACTCCTTCATTTGGATATTCAGCACAATTTGTTGGTTTATTAGATTTATATCCCTTTCATTCAGAGTCACAAAGCAACACATACGGTGCTCCCTCACACCTCACAAGAACCCTGTAATCCTGGATCACTCCATTCCTGGCCCACCACATCATTGGTTGAGCCTATTTAGATACTGTAGTACTGTAGGAATACTGTAGGGCAGTAAAATAGTTTACAAGGGAGGAAGGAAAGAAGGTCCACTTAAATTTTAAAGAGCCTTGGTGGTGCAGGCTGTTAAACACCTAGCACTTAGTTCCAGCTGCCTGCAATTAGTGCGGGCTTGAATCCCGCCAGGCTCAAGGTTGACTCAGCCTTCCATCCTCCCGGGGTAGGTAAATTGAGGACCATTGGGTTGTGCTCCAAAGATTGTAAGCCGCCCTGAGTCTCCAGAGAAGGGCGGCATATAAATGTGAATTTTTAAAAAAAATTGTGCCAAATGCTTTCTACACACCGCACCTGCAGAAGGGAGAATCACACCCATTGTTGTTAATGCAAGACCTGCTCTGAACAGAGCAATATAAAATAGCTGGTTTGGGTTGTTCCAGAACAGATCCTTCTAAAAACAATCATTTAATTGAGTCTAGGCTATGATCTGGTTTAATTTGAAGTTATTAACTCACAGTCTGATGTTATATTGATTTTATTGACATCTATTTGCTGGTTCTGTGAGTCTTATACTTGACTTGTTTACATTATGTGAAAATTCTGTAATGACAATTGTTTTTATTTGTTCACAAAACTGTTATTGTCTAATATCTCAGTAAAATGAAATAATTTGTAGCTAGTGTATAATTGCATTGAATTATATGTTAATTCCTGCTACTGTATAGGGGTTTTTCATAGCTGATGGAGATTTGCAATTTTAATATTGTGTTATCAGAAGAAAGATTGATAATCTGAAATGTTAGTTGCATAACAAACCAAGTCCAATTAGAAGATTTGTGGACTTCAATTCCAAGAATTCCCCAGTTGTCATAGCCAGGTAGCTGGTAAGAGGAGGAGTACTGTATCCAGTTAACTAGCCAGCATCTTGATTGGACAATGTGACTGATTGTTTGGGGAAGGGGGAAACTTTCACTTTTAATCAGGTAAAAACCGTGGGAACTTTCAGAGTCGTTTTTCACCAGCTTGTGCCATTATGATATCTCCAATAAAATTGTTCTTTGAGGAACTTGTCTGCCTTGGAATTCTTCTTTCTATGGCAGTGGTGGCTAACCTTTTGGGGCCTCTGTGCCAAAAATTGCTCGCGTGCCAGCACCCAGAAGGCAATGCATCGGGGCCGCCCCTGTGCATGCATGTGACCCCCTTGCGCACGCCATGCATCTCTGCACATGTACGTGTGATCCCCTGTGTGCCATGCATCTCTGCTCATTGCAGATTTGTTCCGCATCCAGCGGGTCGCTCACTCAGGGGCCCATCAAGAAGACAACGCACACACAGAAGTCTACTCGGGTGAGGCGGCCCCTAGTGAAGTTTGGGTGCCTCTTTTATTGGTTTAATGCGTTTACAGTGTTATTCCCATTGGATTAAGTGATATCTCCATATATGGTGAAATTAATTTTAGCCAATCCTAGCAGAATTGAGCCTAGCAGAATTGAACCTTTTGGTATCTAGGGTCTGTGGCTGCCAGTTAGCTATTGTGCCCTTGGCCTAGTTCACTGCTGCACAGCGCTCTTTCACACAGCGTTCCCACAGCTCATGAACGCACACCCCCTTGCGCTCTGCGCATCCCTGCACATGTGTGCACTTATCCTGCACACCCCTGCGCATGCGCAACAGACACCTGACAATCAGCTGGCGGGTGGGTGGCATGCGTGCAAGCACAATGGGGCTCTTCTGGGTGATCTCTCGCGTGCCATAGGTTTGCCATCACGATTCTATGGTGTTATTACTTGGAACCCTGACAGTAATTATGCACCTGCTTTTAAAGTATATTTCATTGAGTTTATTGTGATTTATGTTTTATCAAGGTAATATATGTCACCATAGCAGCTTTCCATATGAGGCAAGTCCTAAACTGAATAATGGAATAAATTAAGTATTCTGAACATTGCTACCAGTTAAGCTGGAGGAATCAACATAATTTTGTACTTAGATGGGATAAAATTCAACTTGGAGGGGCAAGTGAATCTGAAAGCCTTCCTATGTCATTATTATCATTGGGAATTATGTAACATCCAGTTTTTCCCATTAGATTAAGTTGGTATGTCCACTTTTACCCATCTTTAGCCTGATCACAATTTATCTCAGCAGTTTTTAGTAATATCTGAAACCATAGAACCTTGTCTTTTATGTACAATGTGAGGATTCCATATTATACCATCAATAAAAGAGATTACAGCTCAGGACTGAATTCTGGAGTCCTTAGTGCTCTCTAAGTTTGGTTGTGTGCTTGCCGATGTTTCATTATCCAGCGCTGATGTTAGCTACTCAGGTAATGAAACAACGGCAAGCAAACAACCAAGCTCAGAGGGCATCAAGAACTCCACACTTACACTATTGCAAAAAAAAAAAAAAAGCAAAGTGGGTATGGAAATCTCATGGAAGAATATATGTGTCACATTCCTCTCCAGATATAAAGATCAGAAGCAGGAAATGACAATTCCTCCATCAATGCTTTTGAAGGGCTAGTGCCAATCTGAACAGTGAATGCTGTAGGTGAAGGACAAAGAATGTGACCCAGTGTTATCAAGAAATGTCTTCAGCCCCATCCTATCTCACCTGACTTCTTGTCACATTTGGCTGGAGGATCAACAGTTACTGTATTTTATAGTAAGGAGGTGGCATTAGCCAAAAGGTTCCCAATGAAGTTGACACATCGAGAAACAGGAAGAAATAGTTTCCTTCCTTTTTCTTCTGCGACATTACACAAGAGATTTGGCATTGCTCATTGATACCATAAATGTGTTTAAACTTGACAGACAAAAAGTAATAATAATAATAATAATAATAATAATAATAATAATAATAATAATAATATTCAGCCCCACCCCAAACTAAAATTTGCTGTTAAAAAGTGCAGAAGTGATGTTCACTAGAAAAAAAAGGAACTTGGGCAGAATCCAGATGATGTTAGATAGGCCTATGGCCTGGGCATGCTTTTCTTAAAATAGAAATAGACCCCTACTCCAGCACAGAAGCATATTTAAATAAGTTCACCTGCAGGAGACATAGAACTGGGGGTGTGGCCTGGGTTTTTTCCTGATGAAAACATTCATTACCATGCGGAAATAATTGGTGGTGATGGTGATGATGATGATGATGATGATCCCATTCCATCTATTCAATAAATTTCAAACATACACGATTATACAACGGAGAAGAATATCTGTGTTTTGCCAGTTGACTTAACCCTAAATTTGGAAAGCGGTGTTTGCAGGAATTTAGTCTAGCTGTACAATCCTATTTATCGAATGAGTAGAATTTATTTTATGCCTAGTTTTACAGAGAAATCCCATGTTTGTTATCTCAGACATGAGAAGCATATAGTTATGTTATCTAGGGTAGAGTCAGACTCAGAACCAAGAATGATATATAACAATTCTTCCAAACTAAGTTCTTTATTGTTTCACACCTATAGACAAAATCTTGCAGACTGAAGATTCTGCTATTTGCATCTACCATATATTCTGTGAACCATTAAGGAGGGGCTGTCTTCACCCTCTTTCTCTCACATATTACATCTGAGCTGAATTACGGTACTTACAAGTTGCTTAGATAGTGCATGTTGTAAATCTCTAATTTAAAATTACCTCTCCAAAAACTGATTTCATATTATTTAATTATGCAATGTGTCACTAACTGTATTTCATGAAGACCATCCCTTGGGTGCATGAGAAAAGGTATTGCAACTCCAACCTGACAGCCTCATTAAGGTTGATTTAGACATTTACTCCATCTTTTCTCCATTTTAATAATTTATATTTATCAATTTGTTTAGCTCCAACTAGCTCTACCAGCTATTTTTTAACAAGCATACAATAGTTAAACATATGTTATTCTCTAATATACTGTAAGAGTTATTATAAGGCATAACGTTAATAATTTTATAATTATAATTAGCACTGGAAGGATATTTTCAGCAAGCGTTTGTTGCCAGGTGCTCTTTGTGAACGTTTGCCATTCCTAGCAAAGCAATAGGGAAGAAGACTTGCAAGCAGCATAACGTAGTTTCCCAGGTGGTCTCTCTCCCTGTCCTGGTTAATACTGCTTTTAAGATGAGATTTCTCTCCTTCTCCTTCTCCTTTGCCCTCTCCCCCCCCCTCCCCCTCCCCTCCCCCTCCTCCTTCCTCCTCCATGCCCACCTCCACCTCCTCCTCTTCCTGGTGAAGACAATTTTTGAAATGAGATTTCTTCTTCTCTTTCTCCTTCTTTCTTTCTAATTATTATTGGATTAGTAATTTTAAGGTTCCGCGTTTAATATAAAGGTATGTAATATCTGGTTGAGCAAACCCCCATCCGTGCCATCTTCTTCTTAAGAGGGATGGTACACATTCCCATAATAACATGGTTATGATATTGTGGTGCTATTTATTTTTGCTATTCACCTGGTTAATACCTTCCTATGAGACTATAATTCTAATAACATTATAAGGAAAATGTCCAGAGTCCTATACTGTTTTAATGGAAGAGTTTCAATGATTGAAGGCTGAGATGGCCAATGGACTTTGATGTGTTCAGTCCACAACTTGTGTGCTTGAACCTTGCCTTTTTTTGACTTGTCAAATCTAGTAAGAAGGGACTGGGTCCAGAAGATCATAAGTGTCATACCTGAAGGAAAAGAGAGAAGAGACAGTGATCAGGCTTTGGAAGAAACCAAACCTGGGCCCAGAGGTTGAAAATAGCTATACATTAATGGCAAATATTCCTTTCCTAGGCAAGGTGTTTGAGTAGGTAGTGGCTGTTCACTCCAAGTAGCAGTAGCACTTAGCATTAGCACTTAGACTTAGATACCGCTTCATGGTGCTTTACAGCCCTCTCTAAGTGGTTTACAGAGTCTGCCTATTGCCCCCAACAATCTGGGTCCTCATTTTACCAATCTCAGAAAGATGGATGGCTGAGTCAACCTTGAGCCTGGTGAGATTCTAACTGCCAAATTGCAGGCAGCCGGCAGGCAGCAGAAGTAGCCTGCAGTACTGCATTCCTACCACTGTGCCACCACAGCTCTCAGTGCCATTTCAATCCAGGTTCAGGAACAGAAACCACCCTGGTTTACTTGAGACTTATTGCAGAAACAAAATAGAGGGCACGCAGCCCTGTTGGTCTTTTTAAAGTTCTCAGCAGCTTTCAATATTATTAATCATGGTATTATCCTGGACAGACTGCCAGAGGTGGGATATGAGGGCACTCTGCAAATTCCTGGTCTCTTTCAAGAGAAGCCAGAATCTTAGCTTTCTTAGTGGAGATGGCATCTGACTGTCAGGGCACTCCATTGTCCTTGCTGTATCTTTATTGCAATACCAACCACAGATGGAATCACAGACAACTATCCTGCAAAATGCCATGATGCAACTGACACAACATTTGGAACGCAATTTACCTTAGACAACGATGACACCATAGTCTGCTAGCCCAGTTCTCATCGGAGTTTGCTAGAGACATTTAGAGGAAACTAGGACCAATTCCTGATCTTCATACTTTAGGAAGAAATGTTTGTGGTGGGCTGCCCAGCAGTTTCCCACAGGACATATTAAATTGGATTTTGGACTGAAGTTGCTGAGAGAAGATGCAGCCAAATCTGTTATATCCATCATAGATGACAATGGCCCTATACTGGACAAAGATTAGGGTTCACACAGAGATTTAGAGTCACATTTGATGATTCAACTAGAGCAATAACTGTTTGTGAGATTTGCAAACTCATACAAGGTTAGTGTAGAGACTGTGGCTGTCTAAATCAGATTATAAATTATTTACCAGATTTGGCTCTGAATGACCAATTTAGAGAAGGATTTGCAGACAAGCTGAGAGATGAATTGGTGAGACCAGACACCCAGATCATTTGGAAGAGTTATTCCAAGGTTGAGCAGTAATAAATGGCTGATTGGACCTGAGGGGAAGGAGAAAAGCAAGCAGAGGTGGTTTAAAAGCATTTACATTTCTAGTCATGCCCGTCCTCTGATGGCATCCTGATGGCACCAAAGAATCCTTGCACATTGGAGCAGCCAAGAAATCTCTGTCATCAAGGGAGAAACAAAGAAGTAGAGATTTCACTGTATGCATTTACTGCAGAGCCCAAGGATCATGCACAGCTAAAGTTCGTGCTTCTAACTCAGCTACAAAATGGCTGCACCTGTGGATCTACAAGCTACTTAGCAAAACAAGTGCCCAAATAACTCCAAGACCATAGCTTCAGGAAACTTTACAGACCCTCTTCCCAAGAGTAATGGGCTCCTTAGACAATTAAGAATTAATTAAAGAGACAATCAAGGACAGCCAACAAATGCATTTTATTGTTCTTGTTACTGTTTGTTTAGACTCGGGCTGCAAAATACAACTCTCTGTCCTTGTGGACTTGGGGGTGACAGTCAATTTTGATGAGACCACAATACAAGAGTTTATCCATTAGACCAGGGCTGTCAAACTCCCGGCCCATGGGCCGGATGCATCACGCACTGGCCGTGCCCACACCCAGTTTAGCGAAGGGGGGAAAAGTCCCGATACATCACATGACACCACCGTGATGATGCGAGTTTGACACCCCTGCATTAAACACTAGAAAGGTTGGTGCTAGTGGGGAAAAAATAGATATGCAGATACTCAGAACTGGGCCTGTGATGCACTATCCCCTTTGCAGCTGATGACACAAGATGACATGGAATACTTGCCACTCTAGGTGATGGCTTTCTTACATGTCCCATTATACTGAGAATTGATTGGACACAATTACATAATCCAGATGTGCACTAGGAACAAAGAATGATTTCTTTTCCATCACCAAAATGTTGACTATACTGATTGCAAGCTTTTTACTCTAACCCTCCTTCCCATGCCCATTTAGCACAGTGATTCTCCTGCCTTGCCAGGGAAATACTCAGACTATGCAGATATGTTTGGGAAGGAGCAGGCAATGGCACCGCTTCTCCATCAAGTGTGTAAAGGCATTGTCTACTTGAAACTGGGACCCCAGATTCCATTGAGGGAAGCAATATCCAAAGCTATTCAAGATTTAGCCATTGTGAAGAAATTTCTGGATAACAATTTGAAGATAGGATATAGTCACCTTTCTGAATCTCAAGGATATGCAGCTGTCTTTTTAATTCCCCTACACACACACACACACACACACGATTCTATTATGATTTTAGACATTTTTAGACCATTAGGGATCACTACCTACTGCCTCTTATTCCAGATTCCCACTCTATAAAGCCTTAGTAAGACCACACCTAGAGTATTGCATCCAGTTTTGTTCACCACATTATAAAAAAGATGTTGAGACTCTAGAAAGAGTACAGAGAAGAGCAACCAGGATGATTAGGGGACTGGAGACTAAGGCATATGAAGAACGGTTACAGGAACTGGGCATGGCTAGTCCAGTGAAGAGAAGGACGAGGGGAGAGATGATAACAGTGTTCCAATATTTGAGGGGCTGCCACAGAGAGGAAGGGCTCAAGCTATTTTCTAAAGCGCCTGTAGGCCAGACAAGAAATAATGAATGGAAACTGAACAAGGAGAGATTTAACCTGGAAATAAAGGAGAAACTTTCTGACAGTGAGAACAATCAACCAATGGAACAGCTTGTCCTCAGAAGTTGTGGGAGCGCCATCACTTGAGACTTTCAAGAAGAGACTGGACTGCCATTTGTCAGAAATGGTGTAGGGTCTCCCACTTGGGCGGGGGGTTGGACTAGATGACCTACAAGGTCCCTTCCAACTCTGATATCTGTTATCTGTTATCAGATCTCCTGGACCACCTCCAGTGGGCACGTTTTCACGAAGTTGGATCTCAAAGATGCTTACAATTTGATTAGGATGAATGAGGGGCATGCATACTTAAATGCATTTGACATGGACACTTGAGAACGTGGTGATATCTTTTAGCTGGTTAATTGGGGAACCATTCTCCCCCCACACCCCCAGATTCAGGAATGAGGCATTTTCTGACATTTTAGAAAAATATTAGTGTTGTGTGTTTGATTGATATACTGATCTTTTTGGAAGATTTTTTTTTGCATGAAAGTCATATCAAATATGTCTTAAAGAGACTCCACAAACACAAGCTTTTTTTCTAAATTGTAGAAATGTATGTTTGATGTTCTTCGGTTAGAGTATTTAGGTTACAGAATCTTAACAGAAGGTGTACAAAGAAACTCTGTAAAGGTACAATTCATATTTTTATGGCAATCACCTTGAAATGTGAAATGTGTGCAGTGTTTTCTGGGCTTTGCCATTTTTATAGGGAGATCTGCTCTAAGATTACAGGCAGGGGTGGGATTCTCCCAGTTCGCACCTATTCTCTAGAACTGGTTGTTAACATTCTAAGCAGTTCGGAGAACCGGTTGTTAGAAGAAATTACTGGCCTAATCCTGTAAAGAAGGTAGGAAGGAAACATTCTGGTGTTGCTTACAGAAACTGTCTCTCTGTTAACCCTTATTACATTCTTGGCAGGACTGGACTTCCTGTCTCAGGAACTTCTCTGGAGTTTTTTCCCCTCCTTTGCTGGTACTTTGCTTTGTGTGGAGTGACCATTCAAAGTGAAACTGAAAAAAGTGACTTATGACCATTTTTCACACTTACCACTGTTGCAGCATCGCCACAGTCATGAGAGGCCAGGCGAGGAGATGCCTGAGTTGAGTTGGCCATGCACAGCCAATAACATGACCACCAAGCCATGTCCACTGTTATGTATGTTGGTTTGAATGTCATTGGTTTAGTTTGAATTGTTCTTGTAAAATGTCAAATAGGATTGGTTTAAATAGTGTGGGAAAACCCTGCACTCTGATTGGCTGGCAACTACGGCTGCTGGCTATAAGAAGCAGCCGTAGCCCAGCCAAGTCAGGTCCATTCGAGCTGTAGTCACTTAATAAACTCTTCACTGAAGCTCTTCGCGTCTGACTCTTCATGCAAACATAACATCCACCACCTAAGCCACGCCCACAGAACAAATTGTTACAAATTTGAATCCCATCCCTGGTTACAGGGCACATCCAACTACTATCTCAATTCCTAAAGAAAAGTCCTAAATTCATTGAAGAGCAAATTATTTTCACTTCACAGCCATTGCTCAGACACCAAAACCCTACCCACCAATTTGAGTTGCAGGCCATCTCCCCTTACCACAGTACTACAACAGTGATTTGTTTCTCCCTATAATCCCTTTTCTTTACTGTCTGGAAATATAGTTTATTTTCCTTACAGTTCTAAGTGACATTATTGCTCAGTGATTGGTTCGCACAATGTTATGGATATTTGTTTAACCTAGCATATTGGATAAGCTTTAGGTTTTTGAGTTAACACACCACACTATGCCATAAATCTTAGTAGCTGGGTCACAAAACATATTAAGGAACTACAAATAATATTAGGGCTTACAACAATGCATGAATTGAACCATAAACTGAGAAGGTTTGCTATTCAAATTTATCAAGACATCTTGTGCAATTATTTAGAATCATTACTATTTGCAATTATTAGACTTTCAAAGCTCAAAATTACAAAAATCCTAAAATCACAGTGTGATTTTTTTTTTACTTGTTAAAATTCTTTGCAATTTTTTCTCCAGTTCTCCTTCAGGTATCATTCCTTCAACATGCATGATAGCAATTGTTTGCTCTATTAAGGCTGAGCACAATACCTAAATCTTTATAGGGGATAATTAACAGCCAGCAGTAAGTCTTACCATTAATTCAATTGAGTATGAATGACTTATGAAATTTCTCTTCGCTGTTGAAATAATACGATATTGTGCCATTCACATATTTGGCTTTTGTGTGATATTGTATTTATGAGTTTCCTAATTCAATATGAGGAAATAAAAGGGCGATGATATAATGTTGTGTACATTGATATTTATTGAACTATTGATGAATATATTTCTCTTGCTGTCTGCTCTTAATTACATTTATCATTCCTTTGTATTTGTTAGATAACTGTTCTGAAACTCTTCCTTTGGTTATAAATCTTATGCAGTGTTTTTACATGAGAGGAAAGATGGGCAACCTTGAGTCCCAGTCTGATGGGAAGGCATGGGATAAATTATGTGGATGCTGGAACGTAGCAGGTGCTAACTGGTTTGGAATGGAGACTCCTTGGACTCCTGTTTGAATAGGGTAGAAGAAACATTTTTAAAATTAGGAATTACATTGTCTAGATTCTGACATATCATCCTCATCATGTCCCTGGGTCTATATTTTCAACATTGACTCATCTTAAACCCTGTTTCAGTGCAATCAATATAAGGGAAGGAATAAGTTTTTTGAAAGTACGAATACAAATCTTTCAATGAAGCAGAGAAAGAAGCAAAAGAAAAAAATTATAGAATTAACTAGTGCATTCCTCCGCCCCCCTCCCCCTCCCCCGCTAATTTGTCCCTGGCATGCTTATTTTGTCTCCTCCTTGGGCAACACCCTGCTGCTAGTCGAGGCATTGATATTGTTTTCTATTTTCATTGAAGACACAGGATGCTTCCCTTTTAGATTTAGGCTTAATAACTCGTATTCAAAATTGCAATCTTTCTGTTTCTGTAAAGGAAGGGCAGGATGCAGGGGAGGGGAGAGAAGAGAGAGGAGGGCAGGGCAGAGGGCAGGCTAGGGGACAGGAAAGGAGAGAAATAGGAGAGGAAGGACAGGGTACAGGAGTGGCAGAGGAGAGATAGGAGGGAGGGAGGGAGGGAGGGAGGGAGGGAGGGAGGGAAGAAAGGGTCTCTTTTCCCTTGAGCCAAAAACTTGGTGTAAAGTTTGAGCACCAATCCAAAGAGAATATTCTTTTTCTCACAAGGCCTCTATTGGTTATTATTATATGCACAAGGTGAAATTACAGCTGCCAGTTCCTTAGCTGATGTTGGCTTTTATATGCATTGAGTTCTCCTCTCCTTCCCTCTCCTTTGCCCTTGCCTTGGCCTTTCCCTTCATTCCCCTTCCCCTTCAGAAGTGCAGAGGAAAGAGGCCAAAGAAAGTTTTTCCATGTCCAGATCACACCCTGGTAACATCCAAGGGAAAAGTAACTCCTATTTTCAAAGAATGATCAATGAAAATGTATTGTATATCTCTTGATTGAACGCCTGATTTCCCAAGAATGTCATCATTAAACGTTCTGTCCTCTATAATTACTGACTGAATGTATAAAGGCAGATAGATAACACCACAAGGCATCCATACAAAGTCCTTTTATTGGTTCATCAGGCATCCTCAATATAACTTACAGTTACGTCAAGATTCATCTCAATGTCCAACTCTTTGCATAGCTGACTTTCTGGTGTAAAAGGATAGTTCTCCTTTCATTCCAATAATAGTGGAGCAAGGGGGTGAAGCAGCAGCATGATGCTGGGTTCAGGCAAGAGTGAAGGAACTTCCCCCAACCCACCAAGGGTCAATTCAGTGACCAATCAGGATTACAGATGTGGCCACATTACATGGACTACATTTCCCAGGATACCTTAACTACATTTACCATGATGCATTCCCTTAAGGGGACAGCTCCCAATTCCTAACTGACTATACCAATTCCCCATTAACTAAATACTGTCTAGACAGCACAATATGCATTGAGTCTCCTCTCCTCTCCTGCCTTCCCCTTCCCCTTTGCCCTTGCCTTCGCCTTTGCCTTTCCCTTCATTCCTCTTCCCCTTCAGAAGTGCAGAGGAAAGAGGCCAAAAAAAGTTTTTCCATGTCCAGATCACACCCTGGTAACATCCAAGGGAAAAGTTAGTATTAACTCCTATTTTCAAAAAATGATCAATGAAAAATGTACTGTATATCTCTTGATTGAACGCTGATTTCCCAAGAATGTCATCATTAAACCCTGGTTTTGATGGACACATCACATGGTGATACTGATAATAAAAAAATACGTTGCAGGTTTATCCTAGTGATGAAAATGCTCACTTCCCACTTGGAACATTGAGAGTTCAATCCTAGGTAGCAGCAGATGTTTCTCTCCTGGGCACAAAGAAAAAATATCTGCTGTGAACTCTGTGTAGGTGTCAGGAAGAGCATCCAGCCAGTAAATGCCAGCTCCATCCATTCTCCCTGACTCTAACCGAATAGGGATTATAGCATTGTAAAAAAGAGAGTTTGTTCAGAATAGATCCCACTGAGTTCAGGAAGGCTTATTTTCAGATCCGTGTGCTCGGAACTGCAGTCTTAAAGGGGGACACCGAGATGAAATCCTATGCAAAACACCCTCATGAGGATGACTCCCTTAAAACATTACAGAGTATCAGGAGAATCAAAGCCAAGTTCTTCTTTCTTTCTTTTGTAAAAAAGGAAGTCGACATTGTTTCACTCAGTGCATTAGGCGGATCACCTCAACTGTGCAAGTAATTGCTACGCAGAAAAAGATTCTCCCAAATGGTGCTTATAGAAGTTGCAAGAATCCATTCTTTTGGAAGAACTAACGGTGGGAGCCGGCTGAGTATCAATCCCTCTGACAAGAGATGAGAGTAGCATGAGTAACTCTTGCTGTGACAATGACCAATATCACATAGAACCAAGCACCTACAGCATATAGCAATCTGCAAAGTACTTATAAAACCATGTAAGATTACCTGGGGCATTGCAGGAACTGGCTATCATCATAAGAGGTGTTAAATTACAGAACCCAAAAATGATTCAGCAGTGTGATTGTCTGGTAAGCCCTGAAATACTGAACAGATGCTGCTGTTTTTGTAAGACAGCCATCGCAGGAATCAAGGTCATCATGGCCCGATTCATTGGGACATACGTGGGTTTAAATTTATTTATTTATTTATTTATTTATTTATTTATTTATTTATTTATTTGTCAATCTCTTACAAGATAATAAGTATAAGGATAAACATAGTTGTGAATACATGAAATGAATACATATAAGAAAAATAAAAGAAACAATAGGACAGGGACAGTAGGCACGTTGGTGCGCTTATGCACGCCCCTACAGACCTCCTAGGAAAGAGGGGAGGTCAATAGTAGACAGTCTAAGGTTAAAGTTTTTGGGGTTTGGGGAAGAAACCACAGAGTCAGGTAGAGTATTCCAGACATTGAGCACTCTGTTGCTGAAGTCGTATTTCCTGCAATCAAGTTTGGTGAGGTTAACCTTGAGTTTGTATCTATTGTGTGCTCTTGTACTGTTATGATTGAAGCTGAAGTATTCATTGACCGAATTAAATTGAATTAAATTGAGTTTGATCATTAGATTTCTGAAGCATTCAATCATTCTTGAAAGGATCCCATGCTGAAATGAAAAACAACAGAAATCAATGCCTGGGAAATCATGTCCTTAAAAATTAAGCCTTTTCAATTCTGATGGCAGTAAGGCATTGTTGATTAGACTGTTGTTAAATGGAGAATAAAGACACGCAATATGCCAGCCCTTTCCTGCATTCTATATAGAATTTTCATGTCCTTAGGAGATCTGTTTAGGATGTTAGTTGAAAATTTGGCATATTGCTCAGTTATGACAAATTCTGTTATTTATATAACACTATATTAAGTGTTGTACGTTATGATTCTTTTTTAATAAAATTTTATTTCAGTTTAAAAACATCTTTTTTTAGTGAACAGCATGATTCCAGGTTTTTACATTTCCATACAAATATGACTATGATTACATACTCATCTTTCACATTTAGTTTCATATCTTACCATTACTTTACGTATTTTCTATTATTTTTCTCAAATACTTTCCTCCAGCTTATTCTATAAATTTTCCAATACATTCCTTAGCCTATTTCTTTAAACTTTAAATAACTCTCATATCTTCATATTCATTTTACTTTTTAACTTTTATCTGTCAAGTTTGCAATTTCATCGCATATTCTTATTTCATCATTTCACAAATTCTAATTCAATTCAAACATTTCAAAAAGATTTCCCCCCACAATTATTAATTTGAGTGTGCCACCCCTGTAGCTTATATGTTCTTTAATTAATTCCCCTTTAAATCCAAATATTCATTTAACTTTTAATTATTGCCTAAAAAATTAATAACAATAATCTCCTAACAACTATATAGCATATATACCTTTTAGGTCAGATTCCGCATGGTACTTTCTGCTTCCATTACATAAAAATTATGTATAATTTCAAAAAGAAAAATTAATCTTTTCAATTAATTAAAAACACTGATATTAATCTCATTACAACAATCCTCATAATTCATTTCATCTATATTCCATTAAACATAGTTAATAAACTTATCGTAGTTTTAAGTGTTGTACCTTATGATTCTTGATGAATGTATCTTTTCTTTTTATATACATTGAGAGCAGAGGTGGTATTCAGCAGGTTCTAAGCAGTTCTGGGGAACCGGTAACAGAAATTTTGAGTAGTTTGGAGAACCTGCAAATGCCACCTCTGACTGGCCCCACCCCCATCTATTCTATGCCTCCCAAGTCCCAGCTGATCGGCTGGGTCTTCTTTTGTTGCCCTGCACAGGAGAACGGAGCTGGAAAACAGGTTAGTGGGGTGGGGAGGGAATGGGGATTTTACAGTAACCTTCCCCTGCCACACCCACCAAGCTACGCCCACCAAGCCACACCCACAGAACTGCTAGTAAAAAATTTGAGAGCATATGCACCAAGATATATTCCTTGTGTGTCTAATCACACTTGGCCAATAAAGAATTCATTCATTCATTCATTCATTCATTCATTCATTCATTCATTAATACAGTAACTGCTTTGGGA
This sequence comes from Naja naja, assembly GCA_009733165.1. Classification (NCBI taxonomy): domain Eukaryota; kingdom Metazoa; phylum Chordata; class Lepidosauria; order Squamata; family Elapidae; genus Naja; species Naja naja. The sequence continues at coordinate 207,326,634 of CM019148.1, read as the reverse complement.
GTTATGGTTTTAAAATTCTTAATACAGGTAGGTCTCCCACTTACGACCAGTCACTTAGAGATTCACATTCAAATTTCTGACCATTCCCCCCTTCATATAATGTGACCGCACTTCAGGACCTTAGGAACTAGGCTGCGTTTACAACTGTTTGTGGCACCCCGCAGGCACATGACTATGTCTTATAATACTTTTGCTGGAAAATGGACGTTTATTTCCAGATTTTAGCAAAACCAGCATAGCAAATCAGGAGTCTGCTTAACAATCACAGCATTCATTTAACAACCACCACAAAAAAAGGTTGGAAAATCAGGTCAGTCCCAGACCTGATTTATGATTGTCACTACTTATGAACATAATGGGCAGCTTCCATTACAGTTCTAAGTTGAGGATTGCATTTGCCTGTCATGTTAGAGAATGCAGATTACCTAAAAGATCCAGCCCACCTTACATGTAACAATATGATACCCAAAACATCAGCCTCCTTCCAAGAGCCCTGGTGGAGCAATAGTTAGAATGCAGCATTGCAGGCAAACTCTGCCCATAACCAGGAGTTCGATCCTGATGGGGCTCAGGCTTAACTCAGCCTTCCATCCTTCTGAGGTTGGTAAAATTAGGACCCAGATTGTTGAGGGCAATATGATGACTCCGTAAACTGCTCAGATCATAAAGCACTATGGAACGGTACATAAGTGCTATTGCTATTCTGATTTATCCAATAGTTCCCATGGCTATAGATTATGAAGTTTCCATGGGCATCCATGGGAGAGGGCAATGAGGGCAATGATGTCATTACTCAAATGCAGCAATGTTCTTGCATCAGACCTTGTGACAAAGGTCCTAAAAGTGGACAAAACTCATTTAAGAAATGTCTCACTTAACAACAGAAATGTTGGGCTCAGCTGTGACCAAGGACAGTCCTTCAATTGATATATATCCTATAAAAACATCACAATTCAAAAATAACACAGAAAAGCATATATAAAGAAGCCAGCTTAAAAAATAACCACACAAACATAGCCCTCCATTGACATCTGCTATGCATTTCTGAAGCTATGAACAAACCATGCAATTCCTTTTGATATTGTCATTTTTTTTCCCAACAGAAAGGATTGGGGGGGGAGAGAAAGCATTCTGCAAAGCTAGCAATTTAAGCTTATGATTGCAGCGCTTGTAAGTGGTCAAATACAGGTGACCTTTTCTGCAACTCTTCCAGCATTGTGCCTTATTATTTTAGGTACACATGAATACCCTGCTTGGTTCCCGCCTGAATTGTAATTACGTTTGGGAAAAGCTACCAGGAATTCCAAGGTTAATCCTGCAAAGGGTTTTTTTTTCATCTTCTCCATCCTGATTTGATATCTGTCGTATCTTTGTCACTTACAACAGGCCAAGTTAATGATGCAGCTGGTATATATGTGAGGCAGCTTCATCACTTCCTGTCAATACAGGTGTCAGCATTGGAAGCCATATTGATACCAGATGCTCCAGAAGCCATATTGAGACCAGATGCTCCCACACTGCCACATTTTGAGCCTGGGAAAGTGGGAGGGGGGAATATCTTGGAGTGCATGTAGTTAGACATAATAACATTCTTTTTCTCATTCAAGGTCATGTTATTTTTGCACATAAGTGAGGGGAAGTCTCAAGTTGGGACGGATGGTGATTGGGGCACGTGATGTGATGATGGGTGCAGGGTGGGGCGATTTGTAGTTTTTACATTGCAAGGAAGCCTGGAAATTTCAGGTTCAGGATTCCCCAGTTGTGCTAGCCTGCTATCCAAAATAAAAAGAACTTTTGAGAAGACGTCTGTCTCGGAGTTATTGGTTGGAGTAGCTGTTTACTGGAATTCTGACAACAGATAAACCTCAACCTTCAACAGTTCATTCAGCAACTATTCAATGTTACAACGGCACTGAAAAAAGGGGACTTAAGACTATTTTTCACACTTGGGACCTTTGTAGCATCCCCATGGTCATGTGATCAAAATTCAGATGATTGACAGCTGGTTCATACTTATGACCATTGCTGTGTCCCAAGGTTATGTGATTCCCTTTTGGGGCCTTCGGACGAGCAAAAGCAATGGAGAAGCCAGATTCACTTAATACCCGTGTTACTAACTTATCAAATGCAATGATTCACTTAACAACTGTGGCAAGGAAGGTTGTAAAATGGGGCAAAATTCACTTAACAAATGTCTCACTTAACAACAGAAATTTGGGGCTTAACCGTGGTCATAAGTCAAGGACTACCTGTATTTTTTTTTATTCTGGTTTGGATAATGCCGAAATATTGAAAAGCTGCATTATTGACTTGCTGGATGATTGGAGCACTCAGGCAGAGACTACAGAGAATAAAATGTGATTGATATATATTAAGCTTTCAGAGAGCCATGGCTCTTTGGGAGAATATTTGGGGATAAGTGATGTAGGTGTACATTACTACTCCAAAATATACATGTATTGAGAGGGATATCATCAGATGCTGTGTATTTGTTTCTAATTGTTTCAACTGTTCTTTTTATTCTTAATTTTTAATTCTATTCTCAATTGGTTTGTTGTATGTCAGTCAAAGTCTCTATGATTGGACCACTTTATAAACCAGAATGAATAAACATCTTGCCCCTAAATACATATTTAGAATTGACTCCTGTTTGTCTCCAGCACAAATTAGTCACTGCAAAGATCTTTTCTCAAGCTCTTATAAACCCAACAATATGATCACCCTGAGTCTTTATTAAGAGAAATTTTTCCTCACCTGAAGGACTTTAAGAATTCCTTATTGTCAGTTTTAATAGGGTCTTTCTCACAGCCTAGTATTTCTGAAGTTATCATGCTACATCGTTTATCCTCTGCGTTGGTCATGCTGGTTGAAATGTAAAGGAGATGAAGTCCGACAAAAATAGAGCCTGTTTTTGTGGGCCAGTGATGGCAGCCTGGCACAAATTAATTCAGGAACCCTGTAGTTTTTGCAAAGAAGGCAGTTAGGCAAATCCAAAATGGATTTTCAAAAATTACAAAGGATGCCCTCTAGATCAGTGGTCGCCAACTGGTGGGCTGCGGCCCACTGGTGGGCCATGAGAAAATTTTGGTGGGCCGCAGAGAAATCTCACCCACAGAGCACCCCCCCCACAAAAGCAATTAATCCAGGCTGCACAGAAACACAAGGCTGTGCCACCCACATGGCCTGCCCACTCACCCCTTACCAGCAAACTTGCCTGCTAAATTGCTATTTTTCCGACCATCAGCTGTGAGATTTAGATTAGCTAGGAAGCAGGAAATGGTTGGATTTCTTGCTTTCTAACTAGTCTTTAGATCTTTGGCTCTGCTTTTAAGCACAGCCGAACCTCCCTTAGGACTGAAGGTTCTATTATTCAGTGCAGACTCACGGCAAGCAAATTTGAGATACTGAGCTAGCCGATGGCAGACAGATAGATCACTGAATGATTCTGTGAGCAACTCAATCTGCCTGCCTGCTTTGCCTGATTTTGGGTAAAAGTTGCTCTTTTTTAAATAAAAAATTCAATATTTATATAAATATTTATAATATTTACATACAAGCCATACCCAGCCAGTCACATGACCACCAAGCCACACCCACAAATTAAGCCATGCCCACAGAACTGGTTACTGGTCCCCGGGATTTAAAATTATGAGTTTGGTGTTCCCTGAGGTCCAAAAGGTTGGTGACCCCTGCTCTAGATGTCCTAGGCAATGTCAACATGAGAGTGAAAGAAATCACTCTATTGTAATTGTAATGTTAATAGCTACTGTATGTCCTATGAATGATGTAGAGAATACTCAAATGGGCAGCAGTGGCAGCTGGGGCAAACCAGGACTGGCATCTGGAAAAACAGTTGTAAAACAACTTCCCAATTAATTTAATAATAATCCTCTCTTACATCAACAAATTCTTTGATCAAAGATGTGGAAGGAAGCCATTTAGCAGAAAAACATCAGTAAACACGGATCATGAAAATTCTGGAAAGACAGTTCCCACAGTGTTTAAACATATGATCTGGACTATAATTTGTCATAATTGGAGCATTACTTGTATTAGAAAAACCAAAAAACTCTTGAAGAATTTGGAAGTTTTAAATGCTGCAGCTAGACACACAATTTCATGGGAGTAAGAAGTCCCACTAAATATAGAGAAGACTTTCAAATAATTACCTGGCCTTGAAGATACATTTGGAAGTTAAAATGCGGCAAAACTTTAATATTCAAATGTAATGAAACAGCAGAATTCAGGGGGAGGTTTATTTATGGCAACCTTTGTAGATGGGTTACAGGTTCAACTCCCAGAGTTGCAATATAGAGATATAGCGTAAAAGAAAAAGGAGATGGGAAAGGAAAGAAGAATACAAGCAAATTGAGACAACGTAGGCAAAACATCAGGATGCCTGATCCTTGGTGGAGTGAGAACAAAAAGAGGTGAGATTTTCTGTTCCTAAGAGTTTAACTTAAAAGTTAAAGTCTACATTCAAGACAACATAGGAAAGAAAAGGGAGGCGTAATAAAAAAGAGAAGGGGATAAACAAGGAAGGAATATGAATTTATCATTAGAACACAACACAACAAAATAACAGGTTGGAAAGTAACTTGAAGGTCTTCCAGTCCAACCCCCTGTACAAGCAGGAAACCCTACACCCTTTCAGACAAATGTTCTCCAAACTCTTCTTAAAAACCTCCAGGGTTGGAGAACCCACAACTTCTGGAGGTAAGTTGTTTCATTGATTAATTGTTTTAACTCTCAGGAAATTTTCTCCTTAGTTGTAGGTTGGTTCTCTCCTTCATTAGTTTCCATCCATTGCTTCTTGTCCTGCCTTCAGGTGCTTTGGAGCAGGGGTCACCAACCTTTTGGACCTCAGGGACCACCAAACTCATAATTTTAAATCCCGCAGACCAGAGGCCCTGGGAAAATCCCCCAAAAAGTCTGCAGGAAAATTCCCCATCCTGTTTTCCTACCGATCGATCATTTTTTATTTGGGATCATAGGATACCGTCTCCAGCTCCATTCTCAGGGGAGAGGGAGAGAGAGAGAGACTTTTGGCTTCATGCAAGGAAAGCAGCAGAAGCAGCAGAAGTCTTTCTTTCTCTCCTCCAAACTCCGCCAGAAGCAAGTCTTTGCCAGTGCAGCCTCTTGAAGCAAGATGCCTTGAAGGGTCCCAAAGACTCATTTCTGGTGGAGTTTGGAGGAGAGAAAGAAAGACTTTTGCTGCTTTCCTTGCATGCAGCCGAAAGCAGGAGAAGAAAGAAGCAGAAAGAAGCAGCCTGGTGGCCAGGCAAGGCACGTGGGGCAAGTGGGCCTTTTTGCCCCCTCCTCTCTCCCCCCTCATCTCACTACCTTGTTTGCAATGCAAGAGATGCAAGCCTTGTGTTCCCATGAGCCATGTGGGCGGCGCAGCCTTGTGTTTCTGTGCAGCCTGGATTAATTGCTTTGGGGAGTGCTTTGGGAGTGACATTTCTCTGTGGACCACCAAAATTTTCTCATGGACCACCAGTGGTCCCCAGCCCACTGGTTGGTGACCACTGCTTTGGAGGATAGCTTGACCCCCTCTTCTTTGTGGCAGCTTCTTATTTATTTATTTATTTATTTATTTATTCGACTTATATGCCACCCCCCCTCCAAAAGGACTCAGGGCGGCTCACAGCTAAAATACAATAATAACAATAAATTACCTAAAAATATATTAAACAAATTGAAAGCCGAATTAAAATTAAAACCCCAAAATTGAAATAAACAGACCCCAAAGAGTCAGCACAGCCCAGATTGTAAAAACAGCCAGGTTATTAACTCACGGCGGAAGGTGCGAAGATCGGTAGCCAGCCGGAGCTCCGGTGGAAGAAGATTCCATAAAGTGGGGGCCGCCACAGAGTAGGCCCTCCCCCGGGTCCCCACCAGGCGACATTGAGTCACGGACGGCACCCCGAGGAGACCCCGTCTGTGCACCCGTACAGGGCAGTTGGTATTTGATGCTGGGAGGAGTTGTTCTCATAGATATCCTGGACCCATGCCATGCAGGACTTTGAATGTTAACACCAAGACCTTGAATCTCACCCGGAGGACAACTGGAAGCCAATGCAGGCCGCGCAGGAGGGACGTAATATGGGAGTATCGGGGAGCTCCCATCACTACCTGCGCGGCCGCATTCTGCACCAGCTGAAGCCTCCGAGTGTTATGCAAGGGCAGTCCTAATTAGAGAGCATTACAGTAGTCGAGTCGGGAGACAATGAGCGCCTGAGTGATCGTGCACAGGGCATCTCGGTCCAGATATGGGCGCAACTGGCGAACCAGCCAGACCTGGGCAAAGGCCCCTCTGGCCACGGCTCCCACCTGCTCCTCCAACTTGAGCCGTGAATCCAGGAGGACCCCCAGATTCCGTGCCCTGTCCAAGGGGGGTAACACCTCCTCCCCCATGACCAAAGATGGAACCTCCAAACTGGACCGAGATGTCGGTATGCACAACCACTCTGTCTTGGCTGGGTTGAGTCGAAGCATGTTCCTGTCCATCCAGATCTGCACCGCTTCCAAACAACGGGACATCACGGAGAGAGCATCACTGATGTGGTCCAGGGTGGAGATGTATAACTGCGTACCATCAGCGTACTGATGATAGCTTACCCCAAAACCACGGATGATCTCACCCAGCCTCTTCATATAAATGTTGAACAAGAGAGGCGAGATGACTGACCCCTGGGGTACCCCACAAGTGAGAGACCTCGGAGTTGACCTCTGCCCCCCTGCCAACACTGTTTGTGAACGTCCCGAGAGGTAGGAGGAGAACCACTGTAAAATAGTGCCTCCCACTTTCAGCCCCCCGAGACGCCACAACAGGATACCATGGTCAATGGTATCAAAAGCCGCTGAGAGATCTAACAGGACCAGGACAGAGGAAAAACCCCTGTCCCGAGCCCTAGAGAGATCATCAATCAGCCCGACCAATGCTGTCTCCGTGCTGTACCCAGGTTGGAAGCCCGATTGGTACGGATCCAGGTAGTCCGCTTCCTCCAGGAAGAGTGGCAATTGCTGCACCACCACACTCTCAACAACCTTCTCACCGTTCTTCGAGGTGCCGCTGCCACCGCGCCGTTCTTCAAGGCGCAGCGCATCTCCAGAGCTGAGCCCAAAATCGGCCAGCTGATTGGCCCCGCGATGACAACGCGGAAACGCCGATCGAAGAGTCAAACGCCTAAGGGCATCAAAGGGGAGCCCCAGGGGGAGTGGTAACGGGCATTGGCTCTGAATGAACCAGCCGATGCCCGAGATCTTCCACCACCGAAAACGACCACTGGGGGCAGATTGCCAGCCGCCCCTACCTCCCTTATCCGGACTACAATGACCTCTCCACCACGGAGCCTAAGCTCGGACCGCCATCTTCCGGGGCATGTGCAGTATACTGCTAATGCTAATATCACAGGCTTATGATTCAGCAAAAGCTATGAATTGGGACTGTGCCAGAAATTTTGTGGGGAAAAAGTTTTTGAAGAAGGCAGAGAGAGAAATTGGAAAAAAAGAAGTGGCAATAAAGAAACATCTTAGCATTTTCTCTTTTTTTTAAAAAAAGAAACTTCCCTCTTTTTTTCCCCCCAACTGTCAGAGAGATCAACTCAGTTTTAGAACACTTTGGCATATCTGCCGAGTTGCAACCTATTTGTTAATGGAATTTAATTTGACAATCAGATTGGGAAATTTCTATTGAAGCCTTTAAATCTGTTAAATTCAATTCAGTTCAAGGTATATATTCCCACTCTGGCTTTCAGCAAAAGCAGCCATTATCTTATCTAACCGTCATAAAAAAACATGCTTTCTTAGTTTTATAATTTCATTTGTGAAGAATTCTAAAAACTTCTACTGGCTCAATACAAAGAATGACACATTATATTCAATGTCATTTTAACGGGTCAAATCAGACCTTGGTAAGAGTTTGTCCTTTAACTGTTTCCTTTCTTTTAATTTTAATTTACAGTCTAGGACATGCTGATTATTTGGAAAAACTGCCAGCAATTTCCTCTTGCCTCAATTGTAGCTGCAGTAGAAATAGTCTTTGGAAAACAAGAATTCTTCTCCTTTTTTAAACAGACCCATCACCCTAGTCCTTCACAAAAAAAGTGCTCTCCCTCCCTCTTCCTGAAGCATCAAGCTATTACAAAACTGAGTTTGCTTTCTAAGCTAATATTTAATTGAGTTTTTGCTATTAACATTTGTCGACATTTCAGACATATGAAATGTCAACACTGAGCAGTAACGTCATACAACTTAATGGATGCCTTTTGTCTATATTCTGCTGGAATGCATAGTAGACAGATGACAGGCTTACTTTTAAATCCCCTGCCATCTAATAGTGTTTTTTTTCCTTCTTCCCTTTCTCTGGTTCTGCCTCTTGACAGCCTCTCTTTTAGTTGCCGTTAGCGGGCCTCTTATCTGAGACTGTGTGCATCTTTGTAAGTTAAAAATGGTTTCTCTTAAATGGCCTTCAATGGAGCGGAAAGTCAGTTGTCTCTAGTTTCATGTCAAGAATTACTGTCAAGCAAGTGGACCTTCGCACCAATTACCTTGTCCTACAGCTGTTCCATATTCAAATATGAAAGCAGCTTTTTCCAGCAATTTTATTTTATAATAAATCTAAAGTTCAATAAAGGTTGTTGTAATAGACTAGGTGGATTGGAACAAATGGCAGCTGGCCTACCGTTGCACTCTGAGGCATGTTGACAGAACGGCAGTCTGTTTGGGTCCAAACAAACCAGCCTTCTCATCTGGAGGTGGGGAAGACCATCTCCGCTGAACCGTGATGGCTGCTTCCCCCCTTGTCCTATGCCCATACCCTTCAGCAGTGGTGGGATTCAAATTTTTTTACTACCAGTTCTGTGGGTGTGGCTTGGTGGGCATGGATTGGTGGGCATGGCAGGGGAAGGATACTGCAAAATCTCAATTCCCTCCCCACTCTTGGGGGAAGGTTATTGCAAAATCCCATTCCTTCCCAGTCCCCACCCCACTAACCTGCTTTCCAGCTCTGTTCTCCTGTGCAGGGCAACAAAAGAAGACCCAGCCAAGCAGCTGGGACTTGGGAAGCAGAGAATAGATGGGGGCGGGGCCAGTCAGAGGTGATATTTGCCGGTTCTCCAAACTACTCAAAATGTCCGCTACTGGTTCTCTAGAACTGGTCAGAACCTGCTGAATACCACCTCTGCCCTTTAGACTTATAAGATTAGTTCACCCTTATCATATAGACCAGTTAGGAAATACGGAAAGGCAAGCTAACTGTACTAATTGTAAAGCTACACTAACAGAATCTCGAAAGTCTGAACATGCAGTTTCCCATCATCCCTTTTACAGCTGAACACAGCTACTCCTCGACTTAGGACCACAACTGAGCCCAAAATTTCTGTTGCTAAGTGAGAATCTTTGTTAAAGTGAGTTTTGCCCCATTTGCCAATCTTACACATCTCTTACCACAGTTGTCGAGTGACTCACTGCAGTTGTTAAGTTAGCAACATGGTTCTTAAGGGAAGCTGGCTCCCACATTGACTTTGCTTGTCAGAAGGTCACAAAAGGCGATCACACGACCCCGGTACACTGCAACCATCATAAATATGAGTCAATTGCCAAGTGTCTGAATTTTGATCACATGACCAGAGATGCTGCAACAATCGTAAGTGTGAGAAATGATCATAAGTCACTTTTTTCAGCGCTGTTGTAACTTCGTACTGTCACTAAGCGAACTGTTGTAAGTCAAGGACTACCTGTAATTAAGAAAGAGCCCCTTCTGAGACTCTTGCTCTGCCCATTATGCAGCTGTGGACTATGCTCCCTCTTATTTGACCACCCCCTAGGCAGCATCTTTTGTCCAGAACTCCCAAGGTCATTCCCACATACCATTATATTATATTATCCTGAACATTACCCTCATCAATGGGGGGAATTAGTTGAAGTGAAGATGACAGGGATTTGGGGAGAAAGTTATTGTCATGTTACCCTTGAATTTGCACATCCAGAGAAGGAATAATTGAGAAGAGTTTGACCTGCATACCAGATTTCAGAAGAAAAGATATTGAAAAGGTAGGCTAGATCCAATGTGCACCATTTACACCTGTTCCCGAATCAGGAGGTTCTGCTCGCAGCCACTCATGCCCTACATACCCCTGGATTGGACTATTGGACTATAAGCTGCAGTGGCGCAGTGGTTAGAGTGCAGTACTGCAGGCTACTTCTATTGACTGCTGGTGGCCTGCAATTTGGCAGTTTGAATCTCACCAGGTTCAGGTTGACTCAAGCCTTCCATCCTTCCAAGGTGGGTAAAGTGAGGTCCCAGATTGTTGGGGGCAATATGCTAACTCTGTAAACTGCTTAGAGAGGGCTGGAAAAGCATTGCGAAGCAGCCTATAACTCTAAGTGCTATTGCTAAGTGGTATTATTTAGATGGCTCCGCTTTTGAGATTGGATGGACTCATTCTGTCATTGAGTTCTGAATATCTTTTTATTTTAATTAATTTTCATTTTTAATGTTGATTTTTATATTTTTAAATACATATTTGTGTGTATGTGTCTGTGTGTTTAAATTTATTATTGTACATCACCCAGAGTCACTTCTTGTGAGTTTGGTGGCCATATAAATTTGACTGATTAATTAAATAAAATAAAAAGAAACTTTGATGTCAAAATGACACAGTATCACCAGTGCTCATGAATTCCATTGCCAAATGTTAGATAGTTGCCAGCCTTCTACTGTGGGGTAGAAGCAATCTAACCTTAAGCAAAAATAGATAGACCTTTTTCAGAGCCTGATTTCAGAGTCCTGGCGGTGCAGTTGTATTGCAGGCAAACTCTCAAACAGCCCAGTTCCATTCTGACGGGCTCCAGGCTGACTCAGCCTTCCATCTTTCTGAGGTTGATAAAATGATGATCCAGACTGTTGGAGGAAATGTGCAAAAAATGCTTGTACATTGTAAACTTCACAGAGAGTGCTCTAAGCACTATGGGGTGGTAAATAAACCTATAGGCTATTGCTATTGCATTGATGCTCTCCAGCCAGCACCCCTGGCGGAAATATTTCATGGGATTTTTTATACTTACAAAGACATTGTCCTTGTGGATCCAGGAAGGTAGAAACTCTTGCTCATGTCCTCATATGGTGTCCTTGTTATAATGGCCCAAGACTTGCTCTGATCATCCCAATCACCCCTAAATTGGAGGCTCATACTGATGAATTTCATGTCTTTAAGGGATGCTAATTGTACACTTTTTAAGGGATGCGAATTGTACACTCACATACCAGGTGGCCAAGCCATACAATTGTGCAGAATGTTTAATTAGATACGTCCTTTCATTGTCTTGTTGATTTTTTTTTCATGATAACAAATTGTTGTATTAAAGTATTCTTTTTTTTCTACTGTAAAGGCTGGTCAAAGACAATAATATGTATGTTTATTTGATTTGATATCTGTATTAGGACGTCATCACGCCTGTTGTCACTGTGCCACTATCCCAGCTAGTTATCGATGCCATTAGTGACAAAAGATTCTGCATACTTTGAAGCTGCCCTTGGACAGGCTTAGAATGCAGGAGAAAATATTTCTTAAGGCCAGCGTAGAAATTCAGCTAGTCTCATGGGCTGGGGAATGAGTTGAAGGCAAGGTCGCTGGGAGACAACAGACAAAGGATTTCACCAGGGCAGTTTTGCTTTCCATAGAAATACTGATTATGCATTGGGAGGGAATGGGAAACTAAGGAGGAGGGGAATAGAATAATGTAGTCAAAAGTCTAGCTGGTTGGCATGTGCCCTGAACAACGTTATGAAACTACACTGCAAATTTTTTAAAAAATCTAATGACCATGTGTGGCATTTTTATTATAGAGAGCAGAACCTCCTCAAATTGCTGTCTAAAGTAGCATGAAAGCAAAATCAGTGAAACCTCTTGAACCAGAAATCCATGAGAGAGAAGGCACTCACTTGAAGCAGTGTCGCTTTGAAAAAATAATAATAATAAAGCCCAAAGAGGGAAAAAAAGGGTGGGGAGGTCTGATCTGGGATTTGTAGAATAAGTGCATTTAGACACTCCCCCCTCCCCCTTTAAGAAACAACCAACATTCAACAAGGCTTACATCCAGATTGTCTAGGAAAACTTGCCTGTGGACTATCAGAAGGAGACCGGATCATTAAAGTCAAGGGTTGCTTAGAAATTAGCTCCCAAGGCTGGTTCCTGGCCTCTCTTTGGCTTGAACCTCTTGATGGGATTTATGCTGACAAATCAAAAAGGAGCATCTCCACAATTTGTGGCTCTGATCGAGAAAAAGGGATCTTTATCCTCTTAATCAAAGGATGTGGCACCCCAAGTTGGATCTGTGACATGTCCCTTGGCCTCTGGCGGCTCCGGCATGCCGGAGGTTAAGGGTTTGTTAAAGAATATCAATTTTGATTAAGTGACACACATGGTGTAAAATACCCCCTTTATCCTTTGGAGAAGTGGTTAGAGGCCAGGCTGTACTTTTTAGTGAGTTTGTAATTAAATTTGATGTCTTAGGTAAAGGATTGGTTTTTAGCAGATCAGTGAATGTGTGTTTGGTAAGATATCACAAAAGCTATCTTCTCTGCACCAACACTAATAGGCTGGCTACCCATCGTTTTGGAGAAGGACATTGTGGTAACCCAGAAATCTCCCCCCTCCCTTTTCTTAATTTTCTTGATGCAGTGGGCAAAGGTCTATCATCCTTCACTCTTTGTGTATTTCAGTCCTTGCCTTTGTGTATCACTCAGTTAAGCTTTGAGCCAACCTTTTTTTAAGTTGGCTTACAGCTACTAAAAGTTCCATGAACATAAAGATGAAGCTATTAAAATAGATTTAAGAAATATATATTTTATCCATTGTTGCATACATGCACATACACACATAAATATTAGAAAGGAAGGGAGAGAGACTAAAAGTTCATCTCAGGGTAACAAAATGATTTCCATTTACTTTCAAGTCCTTAGTGCTGATTTTGACTTTATAAAGATACAGACAGTGGGAAAAGGAAGGGATTGCAAATTGCTAACATCACTAGCTCTCTTCTTTCCCTGTTTTAGACCCCTCCCACTTCTCTCATTTTTCAGTGTGAATGAATGCTCCGTTGACAACCATTCAGATATTAGCTGAAGGGAGAGGATGTTGTGATCTTAAAATACTAAATTTATTACCGTAATTAAAATGTTTCATACATTGAGCTTCTTTGAATATTATCATTATAAACAAGCAAAATATTTGTTTAGATTCTTGGGGCTCTCTGAATTTGGATATCTCCTTACAAAAGTTTTGTTACCATACTAGGTGACATCACCAGTGTGAAGGAGAGTGGAGTTTTGGGCTGTCTATATAGAAGAGCTTTTCCTACTAGCCTTAATGGGGCAATGACTTCCTCCATGATAGCTCCTATCTGGTACCTTTATCCAGTGGTGGGATTCAAATATTTTTACCACTGGTTCGGTGGGCATGGCTTGGTGGGCGTGCTTTGCGCGTGTGCACACTCTTTGTGTGTGTGCACCAAATGTACACTTTGCACAGGCACAGAGGCATTCTAACTCACCTCCTGCAAGCCTGCATGATCCCGGTCGCTTCAGCAGCTGCTGTGTGGCAACTCTTCTGTGCTGCACAAAGCAGCTGCGCTTCAAATTCAGAGGATAAAGGTGAGCATGGGAGCCTGGGCGGGTGGGCGGGCCCAACAGCAGAGAGGCGGAGAGAACCGGTTTGGTCTCCGCTGCTCATCACTGCTATCGGCTCAGCAGAACCGGGCGGAACCAGTAGAATACCACCACTGCCTTTATCCCCCTCTCCTTTCCACTGATTTATTTATTTTATTTATTTATTTGATTTGTCAATCACTTACAAGGTAATAGATATAAGTATAAACATGAGTAAGAATACAGGAAATAGGTACAAATAAATGGGGACAATAGGACAGGAACGGTAGGCACGATGGTGCACTTATGCACTCCTTTAACAGACCTCTTGGGAATGGGGTGAGGTCAATAGTGGATAGTTTGAGGTTAAAGGAGGGGGTTAGAGGATGTAACAACAGAGTCAGGTAGTGCATTCCAGGCATTGACCACTCTGTTGCTGAAGTCGTACTTTCTGCAATCAAGTTTGGAGCTGTTTACATTGAGTTTGTATCTGTTGTGTGCTCTTGTATTGTTGTGGTTGAAGCTGAAGTAGTCATTGACTGGTAGGACATTGTAGCAGATAATTTTGTGTGCTACACTTAAGTCCAACAGTAGGCGGCGTAGTTCAAGATTGATGACATTACATAGCTTGGTAATGAAACAACCAAGCTCCCAGAACAGCAAGAACCTGACAAAAATGTTGTAATGGTATTATAAAACTAAAAAGTTCATCCCTAAGCTTTGATTGCCATCAAGTCATTGTCAATTCTTAGAAATCATACAGATTTTGTTCGTGAATTTTTTTCTATTGAAACAGTTTTTAAAAATATGCTGTCTTGTAAGCAAGAATATTCCTCAGTTCCTTTTGGGATATTGGATTTTTCTTTGTAATCCACTTTTAGACAGATAGCATTGTATTTTGCTCAGGTGATTTATCAGATGATCTGTTCTATGGGACAACTGCTTTTGAAGATACTCTGTGAAGCTGTCTTTGTCAAACGGGGTTCCACGAGAGGTCAAAAGGGGTTCCAAGAGGGGTTACGTGAAAAAGGTTATTCTTTGAACTGAATAATGTGCTAAGCACTCACAATGTTAGATTTTTTACATGCTGCACCTCATATGCCACTTTGCTAAGGATTCCACAAGAGATCATTTAAAAAAAAGTTTTGTGCGCTGTGCAACGCTAGTTGTAGATATAATAATATTTATGCAGGGCTTTCCTGATATCTGAAAATGATTTTAAGGATTCCTCCAGGGTCAAAATTTTGAGGAAGGCTGCCCTAATGTATTGTACAAAGTTAGCACTATGAAACTATTAAGTCAGAGCCAATAGCACTTAGACTTATATACTACTTTATAGTGCTTTCCAGCCCTCTCTAAGCTGTTTACAGAATCAGCCTATTGCCCCCAATAATCTGGGTCCTCATTTTACCCACCTCAGAAGGATGCAAGGCTGAGTCAACCTTGAGCCTGGTGAGAATTAAAATGTCGAAATGCTGGCAGCCGACAGTCAGCAGAAGGAGCCTGCAGTACTGCACTCTAACCACTGTGCCACCACTCAATATTTTGAATTTATTTTGCCAGTGTTAATCCATTTTTGCTGGTTCCTACTTCCTATATCAATAATTTACCTTCAAAGCTTCAGCTTTGTTAACATGTTCTTCATAGACCATTGTATCTATTGTGGTTGAGAGTAGTGTTCCTTGAGAAGATTTTTGCATTTTTCTGTTGCAAATGTAAGACAGGTAACTTTTCCCTAAACAATGTTTGTTGACGTCGGACATAAAGGATTTTAAAATATGTGGATCAAGAGTAAAATAAAGTCTTCTTCCAAGCAAGCTCTACTTCTACTGATTCTATAGACCTACAGTATCCTGATTATAACAGACATATTTGCATCATTGTTTCTCCTGGGATGTTATTTCAACTTTTTACTTGGAGCTATCCTTGAAAAAGGTCTGATAAATATTTGAAAAATATCACCTAATTCAAATGGAATTACAATATAAAAACAAGACTGTAGAGAAGAATTGAGCTTGCTAGTTCCATATATATATCAGTTTGATCTAGATTAGAATCATAGAATTAAAAAAAACCCATAGGGAAACTGCACATAATATGCTTTATGTATCATATAGTTTGCACATTATTTCCATATTTGCACAGAGCAAATGGTTAGTGATAGCCTATAACTGTAATAACATATATACACAACCCTTGAAGTGGTATAAACAAAAATAACAATTATAATCATACATTGTAATGAAAACTAGTAAAGCTGATTTAAAATTTGGTTTGTTTTCATAATAATCATAACCATGAATTTACTGTCTTTTGACATTGTCATTTTATAATTCTGATCCCATAATGTTTGCCATCTCTCTAAATCTATCCCATAACCAAAATTTTTCCCCCAAGCAATCATTGTTTCCTTAACCTGCTCCTCTTCCATTCTGACTTTTAATAAATATCCATAAAGTTTTTAAATCACTTTTTCATTCGTACCCATCAAAATTTTATATAATTCAGTTTGCTTTTTATAAATACCTTCAGCCCTAACATCCTCATCATATCTAGATTGTATTTGCAAATATGAAAACCAATTCATTTTTATTCCTTGTTCTTGTAGTATTTGCATCGATTTGAGTTCATCCTTTTCATTTAAAATCTCTCCATATCTAATTGTTTGTTCCTTCTTATATATTATTGGATATGAAAAAGCTTCAATAGTAGATACCCATAATGGAATTTGTATATAATGTTGTTTTCTAATTTTTTCCCAGTTTAAAAATCAGGCTTCTCGAACATAGTGTCTTCTAAAATATCCTTGTTTTTTAGTTCCCTTGTACCATAGGAAGGCATGCCATGTTAATAACAAGTCATGGCCTTCTAAAGTTAATAATCTATTATTTCTCAACGTTATCCATTCTTTCACCCATATCAAACTTGCAGCTTGATAATATAGTTCCCAATTAGGTAGTGCAAATCCCCCTCTTAACCTTGCATCTTGTAATAGCTTAAATTTAATTCTTGGTTTTTTGCCCTGCCATATAAATTTTAGTGTAATTTTATTTAAATCTTCAAAGTACTCTTTCCCAAGTCTAATTGGGATTGTCTGAAATAAATATAAAATTCTGGGTCATACATTCATCTTAACTGTCGATATTCTGCCAATAAGAGATAGCTGCATGTTTTCCCATCTTTCAAGATCTGTCACTATCTGCTGTTTGAGTTTTATGTAATTGTCTTCTTTCAATGAACTGCATCTTGATGTTATATATATTCCTAGGTATTTAACTTTACTTGCAATCTGAATCTCTAATAAGTCTTCTAGATCTTTCTTACATTTTGCTAACATGTTCTTTGTTAGGATCTTTGTTTTATCTTTATTAATTTTTAAACCTGCCACCATTCCATATTCTTCTATTTTCTCTATCAATTTAGGTGCTGATTTAAGTGGATCCTCTAATATGAATACCAAATCGTCTGCATATAAAGAAAATTTGTATAAGATGTTTTACAGGTGGCACCTATCCCCGAGAAGGATCGCAAGAATGTTTAAGGACAAATCGGATAAGTGTTGGAAATGTCATCAGATACCCGGCTCCTATTACCACATGTGGTGGACTTGTGCTGATGCTAAAAGATACTGGACTAAAATCCACATGTGGTTGGAAAAAATGACACAACAACATATAGACTTGAAACCTGAGATATTTTTACTGGGAATTGTACCAGAGACACTCAGCAAAGAATTGAAATATTTGATTGTTAATGTATTGACAGCTGCTAGAATTGTATTTGCCAAAAATTGGAGAAATGATGAGATACCTGCGCAGGAGGAAGTGATTAAGAAGATTTTGGATTGTGCCAAAATGAGCAGATTAACATTTGAAATTAGGGATCAAGAAGAAAAGCAGTTTTACAAGATATGGAATATGTTTTACCAATGGTTAGATAAAAAAGTTTGGTAATATATGGAACAATGGAGATAAATAGAATTGTTGAAAAGAAATACAATATAGAAACTATAACATGGTAGAGAATTAATAATAATGATTATAGCTTTCTTTCTTTTGTAATAGAGAATATGGATGATGAGGAGATGGCACTGAGATTTGTGATCGACCGACACACTTGAAATTGATATTGGTTTATGTTTTGTATGTTTGTCTGTTTTGTTTGTTTTTTGGAAAATAATAAAACTTTAAAAAAAAGAATTTACTGTCTTTTCTTCTTAGTATCAATTTTGTTAAAATAAAACATGTGGCTATATTCTGATCATCTTCTTCATTTAATGACCCCATCATCCCTTGCAGGGTGGAGTCTGAGCAACTGAATGGAGCTAGCAGAGTATTTTAATGGCCGGATGCCCTTCCTGTCACCAATGCTGAGTTTTGTTCAGCAGATATATTCTTAGTGTGCCCAGAGAGAGAAATATCTTCTTCTACCTTGGATTGAACTCACAGCATCCTGATTGTGAGGTGACAACTCCCACTTCTAGAATGTGGCCATATTCTGATGACCCTAATGAATTACCCTGGGTTGCCAATTTATTTTACATTCCTTTCTCTGGGGAAAAAAACACAAACATACAGTTTAATTGCCCCTTTTTCCTCATTCACAGTTAGGCCTGAGGCAGGATCCTTCCCTCTTATTTCTTCCTGTGCCACATCTAAAGGTGGCATCTTACCTATTTATTTACCCTTCATTTATAATGTAGATATGTATGATTGCCAAATCATAACAACTCTGAACATCCCACAAAATAAAAACAAAACACAAACAAACAAGCACATTAAAGATGCCGATAGTAAGAGAAACAAATATGCAATAGCACATTAGACATATTTTGTTCCAAGTGAGTGCACATCCTGATTTGATCTGGGACAGTTTCAAGTCTTGTTTAAGGGATAGGAAGGTCAAGATTGTTCATACCGCTGAGGGGAAGGGGAACATGGAACATAATGTACTATTGTACATTTTACGATCTTGATAGATGAAGGCCAATCCAGCTAAACCTGAACACATTACAACTCCTAGATTCAGAGGTCAGTTATTAGGCTAGTCTGCAAAATATGGGCTAATGTTGGTTGGGCAGAGTTAAGGCTTCTCCATATGTCTGGTGCTACCATCTGTTGTAACATCCTACCTATATTAACCCATGTTTTGGTGATTACCACTGCTATTGATACTATAGCTACAATATCTATGGGGATTCTTAATCATCCAGGTCAAAGTTCTCCCAAAGGTGTTTTTCAGAAGGCAACTGGACTTCCTTGGTTTTTTTCTTTGAAAACGTTTTGCTTCTCATACAAGAAGCTTCTGAACTAAAAAAAAACCTTCTTGGATGAGAAGTGAAATATTTTCAAGGAAAGAAACCAAGAAAGTCCAGATGCCTTCTGAAAAGCACCTTTGGTACAGCTATAATAATCTTTTTTTTTTAAATGTTTGGCAGGACTGCAGGTCCATCTTACAGCTTGAACAAACAAACAAAAATATGGTTATAAATAAATGAATTGTTTATTTATAGGGAATTATGCACAATAGAGAAAGAGATAAACTGAACATCTTGCCTTTGCCTTTTAGTGCTATTGCAGTAACAGCACACAGATGAAAAGGAATGACATTTTATAAAGCATAACATCATAAAAGTTTATGAAGTGCTTCTTGTCTGCTTGACACAGCAGATTTAAAAGATTGAATGACCATATTCTGGCATTGTAACTTTGAAGGGTCACTAAATGAATCTCCCCTAGATATTACTTAATAGTAGCCTTTACCTCATTTAATTAATCAAATCAAATCAATAATATGTCACTATTAAGTCTAAGTTTGTTGCCCAACTCCATCATGTGAACTGCTTATTTGTGGGACGGGAAAGGATTATTCGTAAAGGCTTTACCCAGAAGATATTAATGTATCAGGAACAAGAGGAAAAATAACATAGGACATTTCTACCTGTCTTGTTTAGTTTCCATTCTGTCAACTGATTGCTGTTTTGAAATCTATAGACAGCAAATAGAGATGTGATGTATCTAAAATAATAATCAATATTGTTCTATTTTTATAACAAAAACAGACCTGAAAATATAGTTTCCTAATACCATATTACAATAATTTTCTTTCATCTTGACTGAACAATTTTTTAAATTATGCTCAGTAGCTGTTTGCTACTGAAATGAAATGGCTTAAAATTATGATAGGATATATTAAAACAATTTCTCCCCAAAGGATAGAATCACTGTACTTGGATAAAATTCTATCACTCATAGAAAATAAAGCACCATATTAGCATGATTATCTCTCTTTCCTTTTTTAAAAAATAAACTTTATTAAATTTTATTACATTAAAAACATAAAACATAATAACAAAAAAATAAAAACAAAAAAACATAAGACATAAAAACACTGAAAAACCATTAAAAGTATATCACTCAATGACAACTACTTGTGGTGATAATTATATAGCAATCATATGTGCAATAATAACAGATATTAGCTTGTGCATAAATATATTTTTATTCTATCTATATTCTATATTTAATAATTACCTATCTTTACCCTGTCTCCAATCTATCCAACTGTACCATTGTTCCCATACTTTGTAAAATATCAAGTCTTCTTTGTCTTTTAAACTCAACGATAGTTTTTCCATTTCAGCACAGCTCATAATTTTTTGTATGACCATTTCATCTACAGGTATGTGTGGCTGTTTCCAGCATTGGGCAAAAGCAATCCTAGCAGCAGTCAATATATGTATTAGTAAATATTTTGTGCTTTTTACATATTTTTTAAAGAATTCCCAATAGGGTTAGGGTTCTAGGTTCTGGTTCTAGGTCTAATTGTTCATTAGTAATTTCCTGAAGCCAATTTTGGATTTTGAGCCAATATTTTCGAGCCTCTGGGCAAGACCACCACATATGATAATATGTTCCCTCTTTTTTTTTGCACTTCCAACACATGGGACTCATTTTAGAATACATTTTTGCTAATCTCGAAGGGGGTAAGTGCCACCTGTAAAACATTTTATATGCATTTTCTTTGTATGTTACTGATTTTGTTAGTTTGTGGTTTCTATTCCATATAGTCTCCCAGTCAGCTAGGTTTATGTTATGCCCAATATTTTGGCCCCATGCAATCATACAACCTTTCACTACCTCCTCCACTAAATCTATTTCTAAGAGATACTTGTAAATTTTAGTAATATTTTTTTTTGTCTGGGCCTACTAAAATTTTGTCCAAATGTTAAGGTTTTAAATATATTCCATATTCCTTTACATCTTTTTTATATCGACTTTGTATTTGGAGATAAGCCCACCAGTCTACTTGTAGCCCTTGTTCTTGTAGCTCTTGTATTGTTTTTAAATTTCCATTTGTATCCATAAATCTTTATATTTCAGCATTTTATTCAGATCTAAATTATTTGGATGAATCATCGCTTCCATAGTAGATAGCCAAATTGGGATTTTCATATAGTGTTTCTTTTTAACCTTAATCCAATTATATATCAACGAGTCTCTGATCAGATGTCTATAAAAATATTTTTGTTTAGTGGATCCTGTATCCCAAAGAAAAGCATGCCATCCTCTCTGAAGGTCATGGCCTTCTATAGCTAATATTCTTTTAATCTTTAAATTAATCCAATCTTTTAGCCAATGTTGCTGCACTATAATACAATTCCCACTTTGGGAGTCCAAATCCTCCTCTGCTCTTCATATCCTGTAGTGATTTCATTTTTATTCTGGGTTTTTTACCCTGCCAAATAAATTTTGTTGTTATTTTATTAAGATTATCAAAGAAGGTTTTTTTCTAATATACCTGGAATAGTTTGAAATAAATAAAGGAATTTTGGTAATATGGACATTTTTATAGCTGCTATTCTACCTAGTAGAGATAATTGCATTTTCGTCCATAATTCTAAGTCTTTTTTTGTTTGTCGTAATAACATCATAATTATTCTCTTTTATCGCCTTACAGTGCACTGACAGCCATATTCCCAAATATTTAATTTTCCTTGTTATTTGGAGTCCAAGCGCCTTTTCTAATTCTATTGCTTGAAGCTCTGTTAAGTTTTTTACTAAAATTTTGGTTTTCTGCCTGTTAATTTTCAATCCTGCCACCGCTCCATATCTTTCTAATTCTTTAATTAATATTGGACCATTTTCTATTGGATCTTCTATGATAAAAGCCATATCATCTGCAAATGCTTGCAGTTTTTATTGCTTTTCTGAGTTCTAATTGCTTGTTTTAATTCTATCATCGATATATCCTTCGTCAAAAATTCTTTCATCTCTTCACTAATTTCTATAGTTCTTTTTTCTCTTAAGTATTCCCTTATCTGATCCTCATCCACTCTCTTTCTTATATAGATTTTTAAAATATTTATATGCAATCTCTTTCTTCTTCTCTATTGTATGTTGGTAATTTCCACTGTCATCTTGTAATTGATAAATAGTTCTTTTCTCTTTCTCTTTTTTAAGCTTATAAAAGAGCCATCTACCAGGCTTATTTGCTTGTTCAAAATATATTTGTTTAGTTTCCTTCATGTTTCTAATCAATTCTTCCTGTTCCACCAAATTAAATTTATGTTTATAGAGAATCAATTGTTCTTGTATTTTAGCATTTTGTGGGGCATCCTGTAATTCAGATTCTAATTTCTTGATTATTTGATATAATTTGTTTTGTTGAGCATGTTTTTCTTTATTTTTTTGTGCAGTGTAAGATATTATAGTTCCCCGTATAACAGCTTTCATAGCATCCCATAGATTTTGAATAGATGTATCTAAGTTATTATTTTCTTTAAAGTAAAGAGTTAATTCTTCCTTAATTTTCTTTATAAATTCTTCATTTTTTAATAATTGGGAATCCAAAGTCCACCTTCTCCTTGGTTTTTTCTTGCCTTTCCAAATTACTCTAAGAGGATTGTGGTCTGCCCAAGAGTTCGGTATAATTTCTACTTCATTCACTTCTTCTACTAAATCTCCACTTATCCATGCCATATCGATACGCAACCATGACTGGTGGGGATTTGAGTAGAAAGTAAATTGTCTCTTATCTGGGTTTAATTTTTTCCATATGTCTATCAAATTTAATTAACTGATCATTTCTACACAAATTTTTGGCAATTCTCTTTTCTTTATTTCTCTTCCCTTCTTGTTCCCTCCTTTATAATCTTTTTGATGTTCTGCAACCGCATTAAAATCCCCTATAATACAAATATTTTTCCTTTCCAATTCAATAATTTTGGTATACAAAGCTTTATAGAATTCTCTTTGATTAGCATTAGGGGCGTAAATAACCACCAATAGAATTTTTTTGAAGTTTATCTGTATTTCTATTGCCAGAAACTCTTCCTTTGGGATCTGCAAATACTAATAATGTTTTTATCTCTTCTTTAATGTAAACTGCTATTCCATTCTTTTTTTCATTGTCTGCTGAAGCTGTGAACACCGTCCCTAATTTAGTACAATCTAAATATTTTTCCTCTGTTTTTAAGATATGTGTTTCCTATAAGCAGACAATGTCTGTGTATTCGGTGATGCGGTGAGGACAAACGGAGGTGCAGAAGCCCATCTGTGGTTCTTTTAAATCCTTTTTTGCTGTTTGGCGTGACCCTTTGGGGGTGCACAGTCCCCATAGAGAATCGTGCTGGTGTCGGGAGACTCAGGCTGCAGTGAGAGGGGAGGGCAACCCCACACTGCAGCAAAGAGAAACCATGCAGAGGCTAAGCAGCAAGAGATCACCAGTTTGTAATGGTGATCCCGCAGTCCGAATGGTCATCCACGAAAGGAAGTGAGTGAGTGACAGCCTGTGGTGGCGAATGAAGAGGTTTGTGCAGAAAATTGGCGAGAATTTGTTAGAGCATTTGATCATGGAAGAGCAGAGAGATCTGTGGGGAAGCAACAAGCTGATCGGAGCCTGGAAAGAAGTGGCAAAAAAAAGAGAAAGTGAAAGTAAAAGGGCTCAAGAGGAGGAACCAAAGACTAACTGTAGCGATTTAGAGGAGAAGGAGGCTCGGATCAGAGGAGCTTGCTATATTACTGTCAATTGGGTGAAAAAGGTCTGTCACATGGAGGGTGGGGGTGTTCTTGGATCATTTTTGTTTGGAAAGTCAGAGCTGGCTATTTCTGAGATCGGGAGAAGATTCAAAAAATTGAAGTGGATTAAAGACCCATGACTACAGATGATACTAATAAGTGAGTTAAAACTCTGTGGATGCGAAACGAGCGGTTGACTGAGGAAACATTGGTGTGGAGAATTTTGGAAAAACTAGCTGTTTGGAATTTAGGATGAAATGAGGAGTACATACTGCTGAATGTATTGAAACTTTAAGAAGCCATAGTCGTTACTCAGCAATTTTCCTTAGCCCGAAGTAAGGAATTGAAATTATCTTGTTGTAGAGACAGAGACCTACATAATTAACTTAAGACTCTTTCTTTAAGAAAGACTCCCCTTTCTTTAACTCTGGATATTAGGATTAATTACTTTATACTTTGTTACTTTCCATCTATGTATTGATTGAAGAAGGAAAGACATTTGATGGGTATAATTGAGAGGTGTTTTGTTGGATTTATTTGATATGTTAGTAATTTCTCAAGTAATATTAATATTATTAACAATAAGCATTTAATACTTATAACATCTACCAGACTTGTAGTTATAACTGATTAATTATATAGTAATATTTGAATATATTCTGTTTATTAATTTAAACAATTAATTGACTTTTCTGGATTAATCTATCTTTATTTACAAATTGTTTTATATGTACTGATGAACTTTTTCATAACACTATAATATAATACATTATTGTTTTATAATATTTATTGATATATAGTTCGACATATATTTGGAATGGTATAGGATGTATAATAGATAGATATACAATAGATAAGTCATATT
The DNA here is from genome assembly GCA_009733165.1 of Naja naja. Classification (NCBI taxonomy): domain Eukaryota; kingdom Metazoa; phylum Chordata; class Lepidosauria; order Squamata; family Elapidae; genus Naja; species Naja naja. The sequence continues at coordinate 207,302,099 of CM019148.1, read as the reverse complement.
TAAATTAAGAAGATAGGAGAAGGTATTTATTAGTACTACTTCTAGGACTTTACAATATTGAGGAACAACAATAGATTTTGTATATTTATATATTTAATTTAGGATTTTAATTGGAGACCATATTGGATAGTATTTATATTTCTAAATTTGTTAAATATATCAAGGAAGTTAGGAAATTAACAAATAGATAGACAGAGTAGTTAATCAGTTGGTTGGTCAACAGCTTATTGGTCAATTTTTTGTTATAACACATAAGAGCTGAATGTTAATTTGGGATAACGTAATTAACATAATACAAAAACAAAAACAATTTTTAGGAGAAAAGACTTCTATGACCACTACAGTGCTCAAAGCTGGAAAGAAGATGATATTAACAGGTCCAATGGCAATACCCTCACCATCATCACAGAAGACAATTGAGGAAACACTGACAACAGAGAAACAACCTCCCATTACAAATGCCAGTATCCATTCGACATTACTTACCCTACAAGAGTCCATGTTAAACTTACAAGAAATAATGCTCAAAAATCATAAAGAGACAAGAGCAAATATAAATGAACTAAAAGAGGAGATGGGGAAATTAAAAGCAGAAATGAAGGGAGATATTTCCAAATTAGATGAAAAAATTGGAATAATACAACAAGCGTTGGAAAAAAAATGAATCAACAATAAAAGAAGTAGAGAAAAGGTCGGAACAAACTGAAAAGAAACTGGAAAGAGTAGATGAACATTTAAAGACTGTAAGCAAGGAAATGGAAGACTCCCTGGTGTATTTAGAAATGGACAAGGCAGCGTCATATTTAAGATTCCAAAATATAGTGGAATCAAAAGAAGAAGATCTAGATCAGGTGATGGCAGAAATTTTGGCAGAGATATTGGAAAGAGGAGATTCTGAAAGAGTTGGATGAAGTTTACAGAGTAAGCACTAATTATGCAAGGAGACATAGATGTCCAAGAGAAGTGCATATACGCTTTGCAAGAAGGAAGGTTAGGGACATTATATACAAAATAACGAGAGATGAAACAATTAAATATAAAGATAAAGAAATTTCAGTGCTTAAGCAAATTCCAAGAAGGGTTAGGGAAGCAAGACGGGACTATAAACACCTGGCAGCTCAATTAAATCGAAAAGACATTATATTTAAATGACTCATCCCGAAAGGGATGTTAATTACTTGGGGGGAAAGGAAAATCAAAGTGGATTCCATGGAAAAGCCCAAGATTTCTCTGAAAGACTGACAGGTTCTGAAGAGCAGACCAGCAAAGATGAATCAGAACCGGATTCCCAGGAGGATCAAGAGCACTCAAAGAAAGGACAGAAGACCCCAGAAAATTTAGAAAACCAACAGCAGCTAAAACAGAAAGAAGGAGTAATGACAAGGAAAAGAGCAAGAACCAATCAGACCTAAACACTTCAGAAGAAGACCAATCAAAAACCAAGAAGAAAGAAAAATCACCCAGTTACAAGAAAGAGAAAAATCTTAAATTAATAAAAGTAACGCAAAGAGAAACAAGAACGATTAGGAAATAAAAGAAATAGATACAACTAGAATTATGAAAAAAGAAGTGAAACTCCGATCTATGAATATAAATGGCTTAAATTCAAAAATAAAAAGACAAAGGATCCCTCTTTCCTTTTTTCCCACAAACACCAATTTAAAACTCTTCTTAACTTTTATTAATTCCTTATTCTTATCCCTGTAGAAATATTCCCCATTTCTATCCTCCATGTCCTTTGAGGATTTCTTGTAAAAATGCAGCATCAGCTTCCATGAGTCTTTCTCAGTTAGACTTAGTGGAATTTGTATAAAAATGCAATCTATATTCAAAGAGCTATGATTTCTGTGCAAGAGAGAGAGAGGGGGGAGGGAGGGAGGGAAGGAGGGAGAGAGAGAGAGAGAAATATGCAGCTTTAGTGATTGGTTTGGTATTTGGCTAGGGATATTTGCCTGGCATTGTGTGTAGAGAAGGTTGAACAGGTGACTTTTGGTAGGTTGCCAAGGAGGCTATTGTCTCCTTGGGAATTCTAATGGCTTTATGACTTCATCCCTGCAGGCTAAACAGTCAGTTACTGTCAGTTATCAAGAGTGAAGATGCTTTCCAAGAGGTCAGTTGGTCTTCAGTAACACCCCTGGATTCTGGGAAACTTCTCTATTTGTAGCCAACTAGGTTAAGTTAAGAAAGGAGATGGCTGGGGAGAGAAAAGGGAGGAGAGGAGAGGGGAAGGAAGGGGAGAGGAGAGGAAAGGGATGGGAAGAGGGATGAGTATATGGTGGAGGAGGGAATTGAGGGTGGGGACTACAATTAAGAGCAGATTGAGGGGAGGGGAAGATAAAGGGGAGGGGACAGGGGAGAAGGGGAAGACAAAGTGGGCATATGTGCTGGGAGAATGGGAAGGGGAGGGAGAAGGAGTTGGAAGCGGAGGGGAAGGGAGAAAGATGGACTTTCATCAGCGTGGGAATTCTAATGGCTTTTGATTTCATCCATGCAAGTTAAACTGTCAGTTACAGTTATCAGAGTGAAGATGCCTTCCAAGAGGTCAATTGGTCTTCAACCAAGAGCCTTGGTGGTGCAGGCTGTTAAATGCCTAGCACTTAATTCCAGCTGCCTGTAATTATTGCAGACTCAAATCCCACCAGGCTCAAGGTTGACTCAGCCTTCCATCCTCTCGGGGTAGGTAAATTGAGGACCCAAGATTGTTGGGGGCAATAAGCTGACTTTGTAAAAATGCCCCTTAGTAATAAGCAGGCATATACAATGGAATGAAGGCTATTGCTGAACATTGGGTTGTGCTCCAAAATTGTAAACCTGAGTCTCCGGAGAAGGGCGGGATATAAATATGAATTTAAAAAAATAGGACTCCTGGATTCTGGGAAGGAAGGAAGGAGAGAGGAAGAGAGAGAGAGAGAGAGAGAGAGAGAGAGAGAGAGAGAGAGAGAGAGAAAGAAAGAAAGAAAGAAAGAAAGAAAGAAAGAAAGAAAGATTGCCGTCATCATGCCTTGAACCTGCTGGAATCATGTCACCATGCACCTTTTTTGTGTTTGGATTGAAATTTTTCACTTCCCTTCCACATGTATCTACATCAGAAATTTTCTTTCTGAGCTCCTGAAATTGTCATTTAAAAAAAAATTGATGACCATTTCTAAGACTAAAATTCCACAAATTGAGTACCACTACTTTAAGCGGTTTACAAATGTCAGCTTATTCCCCCCAACAATCTGGGTCCTCATTTTACTGACCTCAGAATGATGGAATGTTGAGTCAACTTTCAGCCCCATCAGGATCGAACTCCAGACTGTGGGCAGAATTAGCCTGCAATATTGCCTACTAACCACTATGCCACCATGGCTCAGGTTGCTTATTGTTATGAGCTGAATCAAACACAGTGTTGTTGTTCTGGTCGTCATTTAATGTTTAAAGCCATGTATACCCAGGTATAGGCAAGTGCTGAGAAATCTTTTGACAAACATTAAAGATTTTTGTTTTAGATCCTTGAGCTATATGGGGTAATAGAGAAGACCTTGGAAAAACTATCCTAACAACTGTCATCTAAATATACATGCAGTTTTACCATCAGTATCCAATCTCCTAATATTACATTCTGCAATTATTACCATAAGATGTTGTTTCCATTAATATAGTATCATTATAACTATTAATACAGTACAACAAGGGCTATAAAGTATAGAACACTGAAACACTGCAGGCAGATTACTTTAGCAATGAATAATACAGACTTCCAGATTTGGTCTAATTTGATTCTCTTTCTCCTTGGCTCACTTGTCTTAAAGAGCCCTAGAGAAGGAAAAAAAAGGGCCAATTATCAAAGAAGGGAGACTACAAGCTAATGTACCAGCATTTAAAGTTCATTTTGCTCCTCTAAATAAATACATACTAGCTGGACACCTGTGCTTCATGATGACACTATATGATTGGGCTATGCAAGAGAAATCCGGTTCACAATCTGTTGGCTCAGTGGTGGTCAGTGATTGAAACACATAAGGGAATATCGCTCCCGCAACCTTGAGTCTGGAAGCAGTTCCATCGGTGGAAGGCATAGACATTTTGGTGAGGTACTGACGTTTAGTACTGTAAGGAGCCCCAGACCGCTCCTGAATGAAGGAGTGGAACATGTGTCAGTTTGAACTGAGGTAACGGAATGTGAGGCAACTGGCAGCGATCGGGCTATGCAGGAGAAATCCGGTTCCCAATCCATTGGCTCAGTGGTGGTTGGTGATTGAAACACATAAGGGAATATTGCTCCTGCCACCTTGAGTCCAGTTCCATAGGTGGAAGGCGTAGACATTTTGGTGAAGTGCTGACATTTAGTACTGTATTAAGGAGCCCCAGACCACTCCTGAGTGAAAGAGTGGAACATCTGCCAGTTTGAACTGAAGTAACAGAATGTGAGGCAACTGGCAGTTGGAACAGAGTTCTTTTCAGGTGGGGAGGGGGAGTAGAACTCCTTAGCATCAGAGTGTGTTAATTACTGTATAAGAAATACTAATGATCTGATGGTCATTTCGAAAAATCCTTTTTTAGTGAGCACCTAGAAGCCAAGAGGAACATACATGCCAAATGTCAAGTTTGTAGGCTTTACGGTTCTGGAGATTTTGTGGTGAGTGAGTGGTACTTGGCTTTTATATATATAGATAAGGCTCTGTTGTTGCCTAACCAGAAAGAGATCCAGATCTAGGACCATTTCACATATACTTTTTGGGAATGCTCTTTTTGGGGAATATAACTGTCAGCTCTGTTTTCTAGGACTAATGATCTCAATAACAATTTTCCCTAGATTCATTTTAAATTTACTATCACTCATCCAGACCTGTTACCAACTGAGACAGGTATTCAGAGAAGTTAAGCAATACTGGAGATGTCATGGAGAAGGTGTTCAGGACATTATCCACATTTTGATAAGAGGGTTGTACACCCTTGAGAAATTCTTTGAAAGAAATTCTCCAGAGTTTGTACAAGAACAAACACAGTCTTGTTCTGTTATTCATTAAAGCAGCCTATTTCTTTTCAGGCTCCAAGAGTTGCATTAACTTCAATGAACTTACTGCTTATTACTGCAGCATTTCTTCAGATTCGCATGTTTTAATGACTAGCAAAGATGTGCTGTGCTTACAAAGTAGTTCTCCCTGATCATTTTCAAAGCATTCAACTGCCCTCACTGAAAAGTTATAATTCCAAACTTGGATTTCCCAGAGGTTTCAGATGGAGTGAAGGCAGAGTTGGGCCTTGTGAGTTAGTATGGTGTAATTTCTAAGTCAAGGAACACATTCCTTCAAGTTATGTCATTTAAAATTTGTCTGATACAGACTTTTAAGACATAATAATTCTGCCATCCTTCAAAAATGTTGCAAAATTACCATGAATAAATTTCCATCATTTCCATGAATAATTTAGTTTGCCATCAGCAACTCCCAGTCAGTCCCTCTCTCCAGATCAAAGCAAGCATACCTATTTGGTAGAGCCAGTAAACATAAAATTTGATGTTTATTAAAATCAGTAAACATTAAAGGAGTTAATTGGCCAAACGAAGTAAAAGTAAAACTTAAGGGGGGAGAGAGAGAGGGAGACAGAGAGAGGGAAGGAGGGAGAAAGAAGAACTGTGGACAAGAATATATCTTATTACATACAGTATCTATGTAAAAATGATAGACCTTTTAAAAACCACTGGAATAAATACTGTGGGTAAGCAAGATTCCCAAATAGCCTTTGGCTATTCCAACTTTATAGCACACAGTAGTTGCAGAATAGATATGGAAAATATATCACCAGGTGATCTCTCCTCTACACTGCATCATTAAAGAAACAAGTTGGTGGATGTATTATTATTGTATATTATTATTGTATAAAAGAGGTTTTTATAAATTAGGACACCATTAATTAAGTTTTGGCTTGCAGGTTACAAGCTAGGTTACGTACGGGAAGAAATCAGGTGGAGGAATATATTACTTTCAACAAGCCTACAGTACCACAAATTAAAATTGATCCAATGTGTTTACAAGAAGAGTTCCCAAATGACCTTTTAAATGATTGCCATGGATATCTCAATGCTATCCAGAGATGTTGCTGCAGAAATCTCATTCAAGGCCTCATCACAAGCCAGGGAAGATTCCACTATCATATATCAGGGAACCAGCTGGGAAAATGACCCTCTCGTAACTTGAAACAGCAAACCACAAACTTACCGATCAAGTGCTCACATGAACACTTCATATATAGTCTATTTTGCCATAGCAAACGTTCTCAAATGGACCTCTGGTTCTGCATTATCACAATTTGAATAAAGCTTCTTGCTTGAGTTTGTGCTGTGACCGCTTCAGACTTGCAATGGACTGTTAGTCACCATGCCTCCCTATTTCTCATTTAAGCAGCAAAATGTGAATACTACATGATGATAACTCCAAATATTATGTCACAAGCAAAACTTTCACAGGGCTGTTTATTTTTTAACCCTTATTTATAAAAACCGATACATTTCTTTTGATTCTAGGAAAGGGGGGCGGTAGGATACAACTATTTACTGCCTCAAAGATTAATGCTTAAACTTGAGCAAGCGAACGTTATGTTAAGAGCTGTCACACACCTCCAAATCAATGCATTGATGTTCTAAAATAGTAGTGCAGAAAGAAAAGGCCCTAGATTTTAAAACAGAAGAGGTTTTCATATACATCAGCTTGCTAACGATTTTATCTCAGAGCACAGGTTCCATTTTGGATTAAACAAAAGCTCTGGATTAATTTTCTCTTAACACGCTTGAAATATTAAACCTGTCACCATTGCCATTTTCTGATTATTTCTCGTTTCCATGTTTGTTGATTATAGATATTCAGAGTTCATGCTATGTATTTGTACACGCACTCCCTACCAGCTTATTTTTAGGACTGCATTTGACAGTGATTATTCTTCTCCTGCTTAACTGACAAAGCAAAGAAAGGAGTGGGCACAGGGAGAGAGGCCAAGTGACAGATGGGATGGCAGAAAACTGAATGGCCTTTGACATCCTGAAACAGAAGGGAGAATAGTCAGTGAAATATAATTAGCTATAAGCATCTAATATATTAATGTGGCTTCTCCAAATTCTACTGAATAAATGTTCCTTCAAGTTCATATAAAATGAGACATTTAACAAGGAAGCCTTCAGCTTCTTAGGTAAGCTCCATGTATCAACACAGAACTTAATCAGAAGCTGCTAAAAAAATCTGTAGCATTAGGTTGCACCCATGTACTTTTAGGTCATAATCCAAAAAATATTCAGCAGAGCATTCCACCTTTTTGACTCTCAATACCCATTTGCATGTGTCACAGCCTCTTTGAGAAGATAGTGTTTTCCCCCCTGAAAAGACCACAGAAGCCAACCACAAACATTGCCAAGAATCAGATTTTACTTTGTTGATACTTCACTTGTAGCAAAAGTATTGTTGCTCTTTGTTGCAATGTAACTCCCCAGTTTGATGAACCCTGATCTAGAACAAGGGTACACTTTTTTCCTGGGAAAGGAATATCCTCAGCCTTTCAGTGAAATGCCAAGGGTCATATTCCTCCTGCAACCCGGAAGTGGGCAGGAATTAAAATTAATGACATACCAGCAGTTAACATGTATTAACTCCTGATATATTTAATGATCCCCCCTCCCTTTTTTAAAAAGTATAGCTCAGAAGCAACTTTGGAAAAGGTTCAGGGACCAACACTGGGAAAATGCCATAAGATTCCTAATTGTAGGTTGCGCACTGAAGAAGCAGATGTGCAGCTATTTAAATGTGAACCCTGAACTTAGTCATGCTTATATAATATATGAAACCACACAAGAACATGATGAAAGCAAGGATGATAAGTAGAAAGCAAGGGTAGAGGAGGACAAGGAAATACAGTGAGTGATGTTAATGTAAACATAGCCTCTTTCTTCCCCTCATCTCAGTTTTCTTTCTGTTAGCTGAGTATTTCGTTTTCCAAGTCTCTGCACTCTGCAGAGGGATAATGCTTTCTTTGAAAAGGAAGAGCATGATGGGGTTGTATGTTCTAAGGGTCTGACAAAGACCACAACAGTTTAATTCAGAAGTACACTACTTGACTTACGACCAGAGTGGAGCCCAAGATTTCTGTTGCTAAGTGAGACATTTGTTAAGTGAGTTTGGTCCCATTTTTATGACCTTTCTTGTCACAGCTAAGTGAATCACTGCAGTTGTTAAGTTAGTAACAGGAGTCGTGTGATCTTCTTTTGCAACCTTCTGACAAGCAGTCATTGGGGAAACCAGATTCACTTAACAACCGTGTTACTAACTTAAGAACTGCAGTGATTCCCTTAACAAAAGAGGTGAGAAAAGTCGTAAAATGGAGCAAACTCGCTTAAATTTTTTTCTCACTTAACAACATAAATTTTGGGCTCAATTGTGGTCGTAAGTTGAGGACGACCCGTACAATAGTGATCAAGAGGCTAAAGAAAATACGTAACCATCTATTCATTAATTTGTTCTCCCACAATTCATCGAAAACTGCTCAGCTGTAGAATCTTGTTGGAAATATCGAATTCGTGGAAGTAACGTGGCCTTTCTCTATTCAAGATTATTTTCAGTGTCTTCTGTCAATGACCTGCAACCTTATTCTCGGAGGCAGCACAGTGCGTTAGAACCCTACAATTTACTTTTCAAGGAAAGTCACATTCAGAATATTTTGTTCACGCATTCCAAGAATTGGATTCAAAAGCACAGCCTGCTTTCTCCCAAAGGTCACTTAAATCATAATTATTTTCTGTCGAGATTTTTAGTCAATATCCTACACAAACATTTCTTCTAGATTTCTAGTGAACTGCAGCCACAATCTCCAAATACATTAACTTTGCTAAGCCGTCCTAATCAACTGATTGCAAAAGAAGGCTTTCTCTTCAGATACAATTGTAGCTGCCCCACATCGCCACTTCCTGTATCATACACACGTCTTAAACTTCTGTAATCAGCATCCACCAGGTGCCGTATCGCATTCAGCACACCCCATTCAGTCAATACAGACATCCCCAAACACACAGAGGCTGGTTTTGTCAAATGTTTTATTGAGTGTAGACATCTGGAGTACTGTAAAACATGCATTATCTGTAGATTCAAAAAGGAGCAAGCCACATTGTCCTCACTGTCAAACATGTCAGGCTTGGCATATATGATGGAGATTAATGAAGTATCAAGAGAGTAATATGATTCCTGGAAAGCTCCTGCAATTTGGAGTAGTCTTAATCACTTGAAATGCAGAGCTGTTCACATTTAAGTGAACTTGTACATTCATTGGAGGTGTCATGATTTAATTCAAAACAAACACCAGGGATTTGATATGGGGTGGAATTCCTTATTGTTAGAAATACACCTCGCATCTTTCCCGCCCCCTCCCCATGATATCCCTTTCTAAATAAAAACTCATATGCTTTTTTAAGTAATAGAATTTAATTCTGAATAATGAACAGATTGAATAGTTATTTTTTCTTCGGCTGCTGAGGTGTGTTAAACTTAAAGAAGATAATATCTCCATCTTCAACGACGTAATTTCGGCCTTGTTGTCTGTATTTTCCAGCAGCCTAAGAGACACAGAAAAACAGATGATGGTATTAAAACTGTTTCTGTATAAAGAACGGATAATACTATTTTTAAGAACAGTATGTGTTTTCAGCACAATTCATAAATGTTTGGTAATTTTAAACTTCTGGATCTGAGCGAAATCGAATTGGCATAAATAAACACTATTTACTCCTATGAAGTTAACTTGTACAAGTAAATGGTAACCAGAATTCTGCACATCCATTACACTGATGGGTATGATTTAATATTAAAAGTACACAGAGGGAAGAGATATTATTGTAATCACCTCCCCCACATTTTTAAAACTTCCAAAATCTTATTGAATAAAAGAGCTGCCATACTTTTGCATTCCTAATATATTATGCTAGGCAGACTGCACCAGTTTTTGGGGTGCTGCAATTAGGAAGAACATTTAAGGAACTGCAGTATGTCACAAAAAGAAAATTTCAAAGGATAAGAGGCCTGGAAAGAAAAGCTTATGAAGAGTGATGGGAGGCATTGATTAGATTTGGCCAAGAGAATGCAAGACTCCATATTTTTAGGCATCTGAAGGCCTCATACAGACTACGAGCAGAAACATTCAAGGAATGAGACAAAACAATAAAGAATGGGTTTAAATTACAAGGAAGCAGATTTTGGTTGGTTGTTGGGGAAAATGTTCTAGCTGTTAATAGCTGTTCAGCAGTGGAATAAACCATAATGGAAATTGGTGATCACTTCTTTATGGGACAAATTTAAATAAAGGCTGGGTCTGCCTGAGATGCTGTACTAGTGGATTCCTGCAATGGACAGTGGGTTGGACTAATAGTCACTCAGATCCCTCCCAACATTTACATTTTATATTCTAAGACCCAATACTGTGTAGTATGAGAATAACAAAATTTAGAAAGTAGTTTTAGGAAGACCATTTATTTTTTTCTATTTCCATCAATGAAGCTCTATACAATCTAGTAACCATAAACACTCTTCATTTTCTAAATATGCACATTTACGTCAATCACAGTAACTGGGTTCAGAGAACTACAGTAGGAACTACAAGAGAAAATGGCTGTCTTCTGTTCTGTAATGGACTTGTAAATGTGACTGTACAGTACACACACACACACACAGACAAAACCAGAAAAGAAAAAATGCTGTATTATATACTGCAAATGCCGGGGAGCTATAAAAGGATTCTGAGAATTAGCTTAATACATAATGGAAGATCTCCTGTAGATATCACGTAACTTTTGTCATAAAATCTTTTTTTTCACCAAGTTTGAAATAGCCTGTCATATAGTAATAATGTGTACCTTTGATACTTCACAATCCAAGGCAGAAAAGTAAAATATACTGGTTAAAACCACTCCCTTAGCCTCACCTAAACAGTACGGCATCCAAATGAAGCAAATGATCCTTATCTTTACTCAAATTTCTAGTGCTCAAAACAACTGAATGAACAGCAAGAACCAGAAAATGAAAAATGACAGAGGAAAACTGTTATAAGTAGATGTAAACAAGACAGCCAAAAAGTAATGTGAGCACTTAATATTTCTGTCAAGTACAGGGCAGATTTAAGGAGAGAAAAACAGAATATATATTTCAGCGTAATGCATTTTTAGAGAAGTGCAAATGGACCCTAGTTTTTATGTTCTTAACGACCATTCAAAAAAAAATGGGATGTTACATGAATAAATCACACCATTCAGAAAAATATACTCATTATTTCCTAGAAGTTAATTTTGTAATATAGGATTGACAGATCTGCTCTGCATGACCAGCTTCAGAGAAAACAGGAACCGGGCTGATTCAGATAAGGATGCAAGGCTGTGTGATTAACTAATTTTTTAAAATTATTATTATTATTAAGGTTGTGTTCGCTTGGAAATGATTTACAAGAAGCATTTCAATCAATAATTAAGTGCAGATATAGCACCTCTCTGCTATTCATTGAGGTACCCAACTTTTTAAAAAGTTTTTTTTCTACATAAATGCTGACTGTTTTGAGCAGTCAGCTCACTGACATTAAACTCTTAAAGCAGCCACAACTTTTTCAGGCTTGTGTAAAGGCCAAAAAAGGTAAAATTGCTTTAAGGAGTAGCAGGGTGTTCCTACAACTTCTGAAGCACTCCTTTCAAATCATTTGTGGAGTTATATACAGCCCTATTCTCTAAAAAAAAAAGGAACAGGAAGATGGCAACAAACGTCTACAATTCTATTTTCAAAGGCATTTTTAAGATAATTTATGGGAAAGACATTGATTATGCAGTTTATTAAGAAGCTAGGACAGATGTGGTATTACTAACATTCAGAGTGTATTTTTAACAACAGTGCCTTTACCATACCAGCTCTTCCCATACAACAGTGAAATGCATTATGAGAACAATCTGACATGTTCTCACATTGCATCTTGAGCGCACATTAAGCTTCACTGGATTTCTTTTCATTTATATAATTAAATCAAAATGATTGCAATATTGCAATATAACTGTTAACGTGTATGCTTTCCAGAATGTGTTAAATGCTCATCTTTTCTGCCACTTTAGCGTTACAATTTGGTATAGCACCCTTGGGGAGTTCCTTGAATGTTTCATCCAAGGCTTTTGGGTTTCTTATGAATTTTCAAGATTGTATCGCTTCTTTCTTTAGCACATTCATTGACTTCCTTTTCCCTACTTCATTTCTGACCTCATTTGCATTTCAAACCATAGGACGTTTAAAATGGACCATCATCTCAACTTTCTGAGATGGCAGACAGTGGGAAAAGGTAGCTAGTCTGGATGAAGTAAGGCCTTTCCACAAGTAGCCCACAGAAGGAGGTAATATATTCATGGCGATCCATGCTCTACGATGCCAATAATTTTCTTCTTTTATATACGGTTAAAAGGAGGGGGCAAGAGAAAGGAATAACTGCTGCCATCTTTGACAATGTAGTACTCTTCTAAATTCTGGGTGGTGTAATCTCAATATGTCTGGCAGCTGAGGAAAGCTAAATTGGTGGAAGGAGAGAAGAGTAAAACAGAAAAGCAGCAGCCACCACCGGATTTTGTGGGCATCCAGCTTTGGAACTAAGTTGCTGGCCAGCAAATGGTATCATTTCTGTGGTAGAAAGGCTGGGTGATACTTGCTTAATGTGCTGCATTCTCAGAATAGTCTGTTTCATTCATTCAAAGTGGCCAAATGTATTGTATCCACAAAGTGGGCATAATCACTTTTAATTAAATACATTCTGACATAGTACTACAATATTATGTATTTTAGCTACCAGTTCACAATTAATTAAAAGAGACTGTGTTCCTTTAAATTCCCTAGACACCATTTAATCCATTTTCACTGCTATCAGAAACACTGGCTGGGAAAAAAAATCAATACCCATTTGTGAATCTTGAGTATGTATTAAACAAGACACGTCTAACCAGTTCATTTGCACTTGAAAGCAGCCATCTGTAGAAGCCAGCTTTGCCTAAGCAGATATGATTGCTAATAATGTGATATCCCTATAGACTACAAAGCCCACACAGAGCTATTCAGTGTATAGTTCACAGCACTGGCATTAAATTAGTTATGCTGTACTAGGGTTAAGATACATATAAAATAAACTTAAAAATTATGGGCTTTATAACACAGAGAGTAGTCAGCGCTGATAGCCCCTGATGTCTCAACGAATCTGGAAATTCCAAAGAGTATAAACAAAAGAGTATAAACAAAAATAACTAGTGACTTATATTGCTTATGTTATTAACTGGTTCCAAGATACAGTCCATGCAATGTTTTGGCTTTTCTAACTTCATCACTGCTTAGAACTCTGTATTTTTATGAAAAATAAGTTGCTCTATTTTTACATATCAGCTCCAATACCATAACATCCAGGTTGCACAACTTGTCTAGGCATTACTCAAATCAAAGCACCTAGAAATACAGTATATAAAATTTTGATTAGCACAATAGAGCTTGTACAGAATATTACAGATATTCATATCTCATTGAATGTCTGTTCTTGGCATTTTGTACGATTTGACAAATGAATGAGCTTTTTTGCCTAAAGAAAACAAGATTTCCATATGGTTATTGTTTATTTGTTTCTTCTTCAAGAAGGAATGCATGCCAGCACAAACCAACTAGGAGATTCTTCCCCCTGCTCCCTCCCTCCCTCTCTCTCATACACACCCCTCTTTGCACAGCACACTTCGTGGGGTTCAAACAGACCTATTAAAACCCTGCTGCTCAATACAATCTCCTTTAGCGATACAGCTGAGAATAACCTACATTTGAAATTGCATTATTGCATACTATACAAGCTATCAAGTAGGAGACAATAAGATACAATTTTGAAAAACCCTTTTAATGCATTTCGACAGCACGCTCTGAATATTGGGCTAGGTTAAATTTAACTCCCTTTTTATTGTTACAATGCTATGAAACAAAAAGACAGCACAATGGCTAGCTAAGAACTGAATTCCTACTTCTTCAGATTTCCAACACCCCGAAACAAGTTTCTTCGGAAAAGAGGAACCACAATTTCAGTTCAGGCTATGAGATCCTTTCTTGCCAGATTTAATGCAAATCTAAATCTGACTG
>CM019148.1:207212967-207282967 GCA_009733165.1 Naja naja | reverse complement strand
AACATATTTGTGTACAATTTTTTTTATTAGTACTACAGTGGTTCAAAAGAGTTTTAATTTTTTTTAAAAAAAAGCTGGCACACAATTAATCTTCTTAGACACACTTCATTCTTCTTCAAACAGACATCCAATATGAAAACACAGACCAGTCCATAATTATTAAGAGATCAGAGAATATCCCATTGGTAATATACAGTTCTGCTTAAGAACTGTTAAGTTTATTCAGTGGTACCTTGGTATTCAACCGCTTTGAAACTCATCAAATGTGGTACTCAGTGCATTATGATGCAAACATTTTATCCCGGTATTCATTGTTTGTTTGGTACTTGATACAAAAGCTAGAACTTGTCAGTGGCAGTTGCCTTGTGACTCACTATATTATTCCTTATGGAAAAAAGTGTTTGGTATTTATTGTTTTTGGTACTCGCTGTACCATCTGGAACCATTTAATGATGAGTACCAGAGTACCACTGTATATAATAAACCTTTACTAAAACAAGTCAATATGGATGGAGTATTCTGGCTTCTCATAAATGGACATTTTGTCACAGGTTACACTTCCCATTCTGTCCATTTTGTGAGAGTACCCATTACATCATTTCAAAAATTCCAGTGTGTTAATTGTCCAGGAAGATATTACCTTGATTTTAAGGTAAGGTAAGGTAACCTTTATTGTCTTTTTTTTTTACTGTGAGCATACCGGCACACATTAAAAATGAAATTCTATTGCCTGCTCTCAAAAGACAGCATTGGAAGTTGATGGCTAGAACACTTTAAGCATATTTATGGACATCTGTGGTAATCTTGATTAGAGCATTGGGAAATAGGTAAATCTTACCAGGAAACAAGTATCAGCATCAACTTTCTCAGACTGGTGGTCACCCAATAGTAAAAGGGAGAATTCGGGTCCTGTTGCCCTTACTAACTAATACTGTGTTTCCCCGAAAATAAGACCTACCCCAAAAGTAAGACCTAGCACTATTTTCTAAACCTGCCCTAATATAAGACCTACCCCGAAAATAAGACCTAGTGTGTTTTTGGGAGCCAAAAAAATATAAGACAGTGTCTTATTTTCGGGGAAACACGGTATTATGCTGTAGTGGCAGAGACAATTTGACCTAAATTGTTCAGCAGTCAGGATCTAGCATTGTGCATACTTAAGTTAGCAATTCTGATCAGCAAGTAGTTGCTGAAGTAACCATTTCTGTTTCTTCTTCACATTGTGTGATTACCACAGCTCAAGATGCTATTGCAAACAATTTACTGGGTGATTTTACAGTCATTACATTATGCACAAAGTGCTATAGCTTTTGTTTGCGACACTGTGAAAAATAGCTATTTGTTCATCATACACTGGTTGAACTCTACAGGATTCACAACAGAGAAGAATATGGCAAATCACAACATACGTTGCATTTTCAAACACAGAACACTCACTATTCAAAGTTAATCTATGTTTAACTGAAATACAGCTGTAACCATGCCCTTTCTGCATGCTGCACATTGATTTGAGATCATCATCACCCTTGTACAGCCCTAAGATATTGTGGGGCTTCTAGTCATCCTAAAAAGCTGAGTCAATTCATTCTACAAATTAATCAACCCAGCCCCCAAAGCAGAGGAAATCCCGCAATGACAATTGTACAGGGCTTCCTTTGGAACAGGAGGGAAGGATCAGGCAAGCCAGCAGCTGCACGGAAAGAACTACCTTTACACTTGGGAACAGGGGTGGGATTCTACCGGTTCGGCCCAGTTCTATAGAACTGATAGCTCCAAACAGCAGCTGACACTGAACCGGTTCGCTCTGAAGATCTTCTTTGCTTCAGTTGGGCCCACCCGCCTGCCAGGGCTCTAGGCTGTCTTTTATTCCCTGCTAAAGCAACCTTAGTAGCTTTGCGCGGCACAGCTGAGTGCCGCGCATCAGCAGGAGAAGGTTATTGCTTGCAGAAGTTGATTTACAAGTACTGCGTGCACGCACACACAGCATGCGCAAAGTGCACACTCACCGAACTGGTTGTTATGCCGGTACAATCCCACCCCTGTCTACGAACAAACAAAACTGCGGGCCATAGGTAACATACAAATTTAAGGTGTGTTGTATTTCAATACTTAGACCTTTCACTTTTGCGGTTTTCATACTATAGCTAAAGCTATTTTGGCAATACGAATTGAAACTTTGGTGTGCAATTCTTTAAATAATCAATGCAAACGTCAAAATAAATGAAACCACAAGTTCATCAACTCTCATTTGTCAAAAAGAATAGCAGGGGATCAAAGCTATTATGAGATTAATTGTATGCCCGCTGAGTAGGGTTTAGAGACCAAAATACAAAAAAGTTCTTTCAAGAGTTTTCTGTTTCACGGTTTCACGGGTGTATTACATAATGCTGTGCAAAAGCTTCAAACCACGTTTTCCATTTTAATGTTATTTGTGCCGTATCCCACCCCTGCAAAAAGAACACAGTTGCTACAATTATTTTAATTTATGTGTATATAGTTAGTAGATGATAACACTAATCTGATATGTAAGAGTCCAAAGTTATAGTCTCTTACATGCCATAGAAAGTGGCATAGCCCTTTTCTCTGGCCACATTAGTTCTACATCTCAGAATCTGTGCATCACAAGATAACATTACTATGTCTTCTCTTAGAAATATATAGGGAAACCTGTTGTTCCCCAAGGGTGTTACAGGCAGCCGCAAAATACCTTGCACTCTGGGGCCCTGGAAAAGTACATACTGCTCACTACTCCAGAGAAGATGTTCCAGGCTAGTTTTAAATAGATAAGCCGGCCGTAGTTCTGAATGTATGGTTTGGTTCCCATCTTCGTCCATGTTTAGGGGATTTTCATAGAAAAGGACAGCTGCAAAGTTTTTTGTTACAGCAAAAAAGACTCATCTCCTCACCAAAACATAAGGAACACGTTAGAAAGAAAACTGAAAGTTTCCACTCTGATGAACAAAGGGATGAATTGGCTCTAAGTGGGGAAATGGTTCCATTGCTGAAATTCCTGTAACCCCACTCCTTTTCTATAAGAACTTTGTATTTAAAGGATCAATGTTGGTTTTAGGGGGCCGTCAAAAAGCCCAACTGTGACGTAGCATCGTAGAGGTCTGTTTCATGGAACTGTTCCACGCATGAGGGGAGGGGGGGTGAATTTCAACTCGAGTTACCAAACCACTCCTGGAAAAAAATCTCTTAAAATCTATGCAACTATTATTTCAGTTGTAACTAAAAGCAAACGCTTAAACACACACACACACACACACACACACACACACACACACAGAGATACCAACCTAGTACCTTTGTATCTAAAACAAAGTGCAAATCCCAATATAAATCAATTAAATAAACACATTAAAAACAAAAACAGTTTTAGAGTATTTCTAAAAATCCAGTGCAGGTTTTTTGTTTTTCTAAAAGAGAAAAGGGGGGGGGGGGAGAGAAACGGTCACCATAAGTAAAACCAAGAATGCTGTGAAACAAGATAAGAAATAATTACTTTGGCTAAAACACCAATTCCGAATAATAATAGTGCTACACTCATTTTAAGGGCTTTTCTGTTGAGTCCTTAGAGAGATTATTTGCATTCCTCAGGTATTCTATTGTACAATTCAGATGAATAAAGACTTACAAATCATTCCTCCACTGCCAGTGAGAGACTTTGATCCAGTGAATACACTATTGTACTTTAACTATAATTGGCAAAAAAAACCTGACAGTATGTAGAGCACCACAAGCTTAATAACAAAGGGGAATATCTCAGAGTGTTGACAGATGATCTTCATAATGCAGAAGCAGAGCTGGTACATTTAAGCAGTAAATGAGCATGGAGGTCTAAAGGTCTCTGAAGTGACTGACATCAGACCTGCCAGTGGCTAAGTACACAACTCGGGTACCACATCATCCCTTTAAAGGCAGGTTCTATGCTTGCCTGTCTCACTTCTTGACTTTCAATATGATTTCAGTAGCACAAATTACTCCATTTCCATAATACCAATATAGATCAAGTAAAGAAACAGAATTCAGGATGAAAACTTGATCTCCAATTAAGTGTTGTTTTCTGCAGAACAAGCTATACCTAAAAATATCTAGATACCAATACCATTCAAAATAATGCCCGCAACACTAAATAAACTGGCCTAAGCAAGATAGGTAACTGAGCGGTCATTTAACCATATCTAATTATGGTTGCAGTTTTTTTGAAATTTATTTATGTAAACTGCCCGATAGCAGAGGCTATCTGGGTGGTTCATAATGAGACACACTAAAAATACAATACTAAAGAAATAAAAATCAAATTTAAGTAACATAAAATACAAAATAAAAACGTAATGTAAGCTAGCAGTAGCATGCTGGTCAGTCACAAACGTAGAATTAAAATACAATTAAAAGTCAATTCCTTACGAGAATTCTTTTAACTCTAAGGATACCTTAATACTGCCCTTGCTCAGTCTATCCAATGATATTCCATAAAACCCTTTATGAAAAATACAGCTATGGTTCAGAGAGGAAAAGAAAACTGATGGAAAGAGTCTCTGAAACTGAACAGGGAGTGGATGGAGGGGAAGAAAGAGGGAGAGGGTAGCCTATGCAGTGAAGCATTTCTTGTCTTAAGACTCTAGTACTTGCAGAATTCATCCACTGTATTCATTAAAATGAATTCCTGCCTTTTTGCGTTGGACATATTTAGCAGACCTTATCTAAAACAAAGCGGGTGCCAACCATATGGTCATTTCATTTTCAAGTACATTTCTGTGTTCTTGGTGGTCACTTCTCACAAATGCCCCTTTTCTTCCAGTACCACAATGGTTTGGGTTTAGCACTCTTCCTAAAGGATTTTTTTTAAAAGTATGGATTTAGCAGTCTTCTAAAAGAGCAGTAATCAATCTCATACTGCACAAGTCAATTTAAATCAGGAAAAAAGAACTGGATACTGACAGATGTGTACTGATAGTCTTGCCATCCTAGGATACATTTCAGGGCTTAATATGGGAATTTTAAAAATAATTTTATTACTTTTGAGGACAATGCAGGAATGCTACTACTCCTGACTGATTTGAGCCAACACCCCAAGACTTCTCTCATGCAATGAGCAATGCCCTATGGTCACTTATGCCTTCTTGAAGGTAGCATGGCACTCTAGTCTGCCTATGGCAGCACTTACAGCCATAATGTCATTAAATTAACCAGTTGCAACTGCATTAATTCCAGAGGTCTGCTGTACTGTACCGATTTCTTGTCTTCTGTGGGAGGCCTCCATACAGTCTGAATGAAAGCCCTTGGTTCTGCATTGCCAGCACACTGCTTGCTTACCTAGCGTTTATCAGGGATGGTGTTTGTTTGCCATCAGTAATGCCTTCAGAGCTTTCTTCTTCATTCTTTCGCTTCGTTCACTTGATAGGAGGCTATGCCACCATTCCAATCAATTGTCTAAGCTTGCCCTACCCTTCCATGCCCCATTCTACATGAGGAAGAGTAAATAAGTGATTAATTTTTAGTGTATATGCATAATTATAGTTTTGTAGGGGGTGTGGGAATGTATCAGAAATGTTCTAGGGATACGGGGTATAGAAAAGGTTGGGAACCCTTGACTTAGTGGATCTTAGTGAACTATGCTTTGGCGGGCAGAGAAACACAGCCAAGGCAATCTACCAGATCTCTATCTTGCCCTATATTAACAGGACACCTCTATTTAAAACCCTAGCACCCTCTTTCCCATTATTTATGACAACAATTCCAGTGGGAAAAATCTATCCTACTTGTTCCTGAAGAGCATACTGCTAGAAATAATACTGGGTTCCACTGCAAAAAGTTAATAAATCTCCAGTGCTGGTTGACCTAGCGTTCAAAGAATACATGCTCAGACTTAGTGGATCCCACAGGATCCACTAAGTCAAGGGTTCCCAACCTTTTCTATACCCCGTATCCCTAGAACATTTCTGATACATTCCCACACCCCCTACAAAACTATAATTATGCATATACACTATAATTTTTAAACTTCTAAACCCAGGTTTTTGCATCCCCTGGAATATCGTCTCACACCCCCAGTTGGGAACCCCTGCACTAAGTTAAAGAATTGTCAATGTACTCTTTCATACACAGGAATATTTCAAATGTATACAGTGAGGAGCTATGCAACACGAGGACATCTTTTGATTCAGCTTAGCCTTGTTGGAGTTGAGCCAAAACATTTTATTTTATTGCTTTAATATACAAAATATGAGAAAAAGCATCAAAGACAAATAAGGGAAATGGGAAGGAAACAAGAAAAACAGCATGTTACGAACAAGAAATCATTAGGCCTAATTCCTAAACACATCATTAAACTTTACCTTTACGCGATAATATTGATCCATCTTTCCATCACAACAATAGAAAGCCCATCAATAGAAAGCAAGCGTACACTGACAATCCAAGAGTGCAAATATGGGGGTCACGCTGTTTTTCCAACATTATTTTTTCTTTATGTTTAACCCCATATTAGATAGCTCCATAATTCTGTATTACACTGTTAGATTCCACGGTTTTGGTATATAATTCAAACCATATTCATCCAAAATAAATTAACCAAATGTGGATATTAAAATATTAAAATAAAACTAGTGGCACAGGCAACTAACTTTTAAAATACTGGCTAATGTTATAGAAGTCAATGTCTCTTCATAGATGATCCAGAATATGTCTGATCTTTCACATTCAGCTACAGAACATGGCTAAATTTAATATCTCCAAAAGTCCTGTGCATAGACTTCATGATTTTCACTTTCCTATATGCATCTAAGTTATACTTATTCTTTTATTGAATGGCAAACTTGGGTATCTTTCAGAGCAGAAGACAAACTCATTATGAAAAAAGATTCACTCCATCCTCTTCCAATTAAAACCCTTGGATTTCTAACATCTCCTATGCTGGCCACCCATCCTCTCATTAACTCTTTTGAGTTTAGGAAAATGGCTGAAATATATTTGTTCCTGTTCTGCTGCAGGAAACTTCTGTTTGATCAAAGGGCATTATACCACTCAGATATTTCAATATAGCTGATATTTTTTCAAATCATAGGAAATATTTCAAAATGTCAAGCCTTTCTGGGCCAGTAGAACATGTTCTAGAGAATATATTATGAGCACATACAATAACATGGATGCCATGACTTGTTCATTCACAAAACGTTTGCCATGATGGGTGTAGCCAGTCACAAAATACTCATTAATAGGAGAAAATGTTCCACACGCCCTTTCAAATTCTCCAGAAAACTGGCTACCACTCTAATTTACTTTTATGTTGTTGTTTTCTGATGAGATGAGCATGGCTGCAGCTGTTCTTTTTGAAGAAATCTACAGGTATTTTTGGAAACAAAGATATTGTAGGCCGATGATTGTGTTGCTGAATGCCCAATCTTATTTATTGAAAATACAGATACTTAATTTAAAAAATGTAAGACAGGCCTCAGACGAGGCCCACTGCTGCCCACAGTTAATTGTTTTGCTAAAAACTGAACCTTAGTATCTAAATAGTTCAATATTGTCAAAGGGAAAATGAAGTATTTTAAGATTATACATCTAAAGGTTTCTCAAATGCATAATAAGGGGAAAGGAACTGTAATAACATTAGTTCAAGATTAGGGTAACAAGCAGATGTTTTGTAGTTGGGTCTTTTTCTCACATAAGCAAATGTTACTCTTAAAAAAATTGCAGAGTGCAATATCTTGCACAACTTTCAGTAGGAAAGTCTTTATACTAAGAATCAATCCACCTTCAATCTTTACGTCTCCCCAGTATGGAAATGAAACTCTGCATTCAAATTTCACTCCACATACAGGAGAGATGAAAAGCTTATTACCTATTGAAATACTTTTAGTAATGAATGGGATGTTTGTGTAGGAGGAAGAAGGAATTAAGCAACAGCAGAAATGTGTAGGAAGTCTTTTATTTCAGAAAATTAAAGTTGTTTAGCAGTACTTTCATGTGAAGCTCAGAACTGCGACTCTTGCCATACACAATCTGGAATGAATCTGTACTTCCATAAGCAGCATTCAAGTATCCCACCAAATCTTCTATAAAGTGGGCCTGTAGAAATATTCTGGATCTCCTGATAAAGGAGGATATATAAAGGGTTTTCTCAAAATTTAAGAACTTAATTCAGATCTGTTTATGAAAACATGTCAATGTCAGAAGATGACAGAAGAGTAATCACTTTTTAAAAGTTAGACCAAATTGTATTGTAGCACTGAAAAGCACATTCTGATTAGAGACTGTGGCCAATATAAGTGGGATTTGTTCAATTCAAAACTGACATTAAAAAAATCAAATACCTTGCATTCCTAATCCTGCTTTAAGAACTTGTTATGAAAGAATTACAATCGGGGGGGGGAACCTATTTAATCAGTAGACCATATATGTATGTATGTATGTATGTATGTAGGTAGGTAGGTAGGTAGGTAGGTAGGTAGGTCGGTCTTGGTGTATTCGGGTCTTGTCCCGTGTAAGATTGAGAATACCTTGGCGACATTTCGACGAGATCCCACTCGCCATCTTCAGGCTGGTGTCTTCGTTGTCTGTGTTGCAACCTCCTGAGGTTTTGTGTTGTAATCTCCTGAGTTCCATGATGTAGTATCCTGGGTGGAAGGCTGTGATGTGACATTCTGGGCCTTGGTTTGGCTCGAGTTTGAGGTCTGGCTATGTGTTTATAGCGTGTGTCAGTTTGCTTAGTTTGGAGGTTGGAGGGGGGTGTAGCAGCTGGAGTTGCAGCTGTGGTCTGGTTTCTGGATGGTGGTTGCCTTTTGTCTGTGGGGTGGGCTTGGGTTTGAGTCTGGTGAGGGAGATTGGTGGTGGCATCATGTGTTATTTTGGGTCCAGTGTTGGTTTTCATGGCTGGGACTCGTTTGTTGATTAGGGCTAGTTTCCAGATGTCTGGTAGGCAGGAAGTATCATCCCGTTTATTCATGTTATGGAGGTGTTTCTCTATTTCGATGGCTTCCCTAATTATTCTCTTGTTGAAATGTTCAGTGTTGGAGATAAGTTTGGATCCCTCAAAATCAATTTCATGTCCTGTGGCTTTAAGGTGCTGGAAAAGGGAGGAAGTTTTTTCTTCTTTTCTGACTGCGTTCTTGTGTTCTGATGAGCATTTATTCTCCTGTTGGTTTGTCCAATGTATGTGGCTGGGCAAATGGTATGCATGGTATCTTGGGTCTTGTGCTGTTATCTCGACCCAGGAGATAACAGCACAAGACCCAGGATGTCACAACAATAAAACTCAGAAGGTCATCACACAGCCCACTACCCAGGTAGCTAAAACACAAAAGGCTGAAGGACACACAGCCACTACCTCAGCCACACAGGCTCTTACAAAAAAGCCAACCAATCAGCAAACACCAATTCCATCAACCAATCAAGAAGCGACAACACAGCCAAAAACACAGCCAACCAACCCACTTACAGCAGAGCCAGCACACCACACCTCCCCTCCAGTATTTATAGAGAGAAGGCAGCTCAGATCACGTTTTGCTGGCAGAAGCACAAAGCCGAAGACACCAGCCTGAAGATGGTGAGTGGGATCTCACGAACGTCGCCAAGGTATTCTCAATCTTACAAGGGACAAGACCTGAATACACCAAGACCTACATACTTTTACCTGTGAAAATCTACGAAAACAAATACACACACACACACACACACACACAACAGGAAAGACTGAAAGAGAGAAAGAAAGAAAAGTAAAAAGTGCAAAAAAGAAAAAAAGATGAACAATAAAAAGAAAAAAGATACTAAAGTGGCTTGATACTCTTCATAGCAATTAGAAAGATACTTAATCTTTCTCTCTAAAGTAACATCATTTTACTCTTTTTATAATTTATCTTGTCTAATCATAAACACATTTTTTCATTTTTACACAAAAATGATAAAAAAGCTTCCAGTCACCAATGAACGTAGAAAACAAACCATTCCTGCAATAAATCTTATTATTAAGTTGTTCCAGAGAATCCCTTCATTTTTCTATGATGAAAGCAAAAGGCAAGGTTCTTTTTTTCCTATTTGGCTTCTCTCTATCTATAATACTTTAGTCCCAATTGGCTCTCCATAGTTACAGTCATACAGTAAAGAAAATTTAAACAAGAGATAAATAATAAAGAAGGCACAAGAACAGAAGGAGTGAAGAATTCATTGTTTGGACAAAACAGATGCTGATAAATGGAGCGGGACAGAGAGTTAAGTAAAAGCTGGACAAATTTCTAGAAACAAAATAAGGTTTAAAAGTGACACAAATCATAGTTTGGGTATGCAAGTATTAAGGTTTATTTTGTAAATACTTGCAAAAAGATTGTTTTATAATAGTAAAAAAACAACAACCAAATGTGTCCTGCCAGATCTGTCACCCTCCTGAGAAAGAAGTTATAACAGCTACCAATCCATTTCAATCAGGTTCTCATCCAAAATATTTAAAACCCGCTAAGGATGATGTTGAAGGATTTCTTCTACACAGGCCTCTGAATTGCAGTGCTGAACATCTGCATGAAACTATTTCTAAGAAAACAATATACGGTACACTTGAATACTGCCAGAAATTAAGTCAGACAAGACAGATGTGTTGTTGGTATACAAGAAACTAGACTTGCAGGTTGATGTTCAACATAATTTGGACAAGGTTACCATTCCTTTTGAAATGATTGGGAGTGCTTCATGTTCCTCATCTGTCACTGGATTCATAGATGGCAGTTTTTTTGGGAATACTTGCTTAGTTTATATCTGATGTGTCAAGTGCAAACTTTCCAGACCCAGTTACATTTGGCAGTTATTATCTACTGTATTTCCTTGAAGATAAGACTGGGTCTTGTATTAATTTTTGCTACAAGAAACACATTAGGGCTTATTTTCTGGTTATGGCTTATTTTGGGGGAAATGCAGTACTAAATGTGTCCGTCGTACTGACGATCTTAACTGGGGCTTATTTTTGAAGTAGGGTTTATATTACGAGTGTCCTGAAAAATCATGCTAGGGCTTATTTTCCAGTTGGGTTTTATTTTCAGGGAAACACGGTATGTTCTTGTTCCGTTCTGCCAGAATGACAGCAATATAGTCTCTATCAAGTTATTCTTGAAATACAACTATTTTTAGTTACAATTGAAATAAAATACACCGGCTTGCTAATCACTGCAAGGTATAAGGATTGTAGAAGACCTTTTGAAAGATCTATAATGGTGGGTAGTTGCTTATAAGGTATAATTTAAAGCCCTAAATGGTTTAAGTCTGACTTGCTAAAAAACTACCTTTTTTATGAATCTAGCTGGCTGCTGAAATCTGCAGGAGAAAGCTCTTTAAAGATGCCAGGTCTTCCCTCTTTCTTTGCTGACAGTAAACTGAAAGTAGTTTGCTGTTTCCTTCTTCTGGATTGTCTTTTTGACTTCCTAGTCAAACTACAGCAATGTGTTTTCTATTATAGTTCTATCTAAGTACTATCCAGACTCAAATTTTTTGCTAAATTTTTTGAAGTGATCAGACAAGGTTCATTAGATGTTACTATCTATGGTGTGTGTGTTTGTGTGTATGTCCATCCTATCTCATAAGAATGTTTTTGGAGGAAAGTTGGAGGTTGATATGCAACCTATTTTGCAGAGGGCTATCATTCTTCTGGAAAAGTAAATTCACCATACTCTGAGGTCCTGAATGTACATTAGGACGTATCTCCATGGTGAGATAGGCGGCAAATGAATTTAGTAAACAGATCAGTCAATCAATCAAATAAATCAAACGAACAAATAAATAAACCAAACAAACAAATAAAACAGATAAATAAACAACCAAATGGCTGAAACAAATGAGGTGTCTTAATCAACTGAATAGCTATTGAAGTTGTTGCCATTAAAAATACAGAAAGAAAAAGGACTTGAATACAGAAGAAAGAAAAGAGAAAGCATATATGTTATTTTTAAGATAATTTGGAAGTACGACCATAAGTCATTTATGTACAGGTTGAAGCAGGAGATTCTGCATGTATACATAGGAAATGCATTCAATTTATTTCAGTGGCCTTACATTCTTTAGTTTAGTCAATACACAATTAAAAATCTTGTCTGTTATAAACTTTTGTTGGAGCTCTTTAAACTGAATGATTAGCAGAAATAATGACCCTGTCAGACTTAATCACATTAAAATGTAGTTAACATCATTTAATTTTTTCCACTTAATATGCGAAAATTTCCAGTAGATTTGCAGTGAAGGCCATTGAAATTCCATTAGAACAAGAATAAAAATTTCAGGCATCATTTATTCAGAGAAGGAATAAAGGTCTTGATTGAAAACTGCTGAATCTTTCTATTAGAGAAACTAAGAATCATTGCATTGAATTGAACCTTTAGTTTTTAGAAGTCCGGGGTTTATGTTCAGCAGGATAGATCAATAAACTTTAACTAATTTTAGAGATGATATGTCAGTTTTATACACCACCAAGGTTTTCTACTTATTGAAAAATGCCCAGTAGAGCAATCCTATGGAAAATAGAATGAATATTATATGGTATTACTTTATTTTTATTGTTCCTGATGGAGTGTTCCTATACACACCTATTTAGAAATCAGATGCATTAATATATGAGCTTGGTTATATCCTGCACAATTTCAGAAGGACTATTACCCTATTTGACTTGTCCTACCATGATCTTTGTACTAATGACATCCAGGCTCGGCTTGGGAAATATAAACTCCTCTGAGTGAACTTGACTTTTGCATGAATGTGTCCATGTAGCTTTTCTTGGCAACAATATGGAAGTGATTTGTGCTACTGCTTTTCTCCAATATTTTGTTTTACTTCCCTGGAATTTTCTGATGATCCTATCCAGTTACTAATCATATCTGATGCTCTTTAGTTTACTTAGCTCAGAGAAGACCATCCTAGTCTGCTGATGCAGAATGTCTCAAAAGCTGGTAGGGACTAAATGCCACTTAATCCCAGCTTGAATTGCTTCCAAGCTCAGTTGAGGCTTCTTCTTCTTCTTTTTTTGCTTTGTTTTTAAGTTAAAATATTTCTAATATACACTTCCCTTAGCACAGTTGCTTTTTTCATGTGAAATATTGAGGAAGGAGAGAGAGATGGGGAAAAACACTTTAAACACCACAGAGAATAAACAGTGATGAATATTCAAAAGAACAAGAACTTTCCTAGTGGATAAAAATCTGATTTTAAAATCAAAGGCTGATTTTGTTTTAATGTCCGTTCCATAGCCATCACTTGCGTAGCTTTTGATGTGTTTTGTCTGTTTTCTTTTCTTCCCCATTTCCTTTGCAGCCGCCCACTGTTTCCCTCTTCCTTCCCAAACATTATTCCAAATATCCTATACAGTATCCTGTATACTAGCACTCAGTTCTACCTCTCTCTCTTTTTGATTGCTATTTAGCATGAATGACATGCTATTCAACTGTAGATCCATATGGCTATTTTGGCCATCCCTAATCACTGAAATCCATCTAGATCTGAAGTGCTGCCCATCTTTATCATCTTTCCTGGAAGATGTTCAAGGATTACCTATGATTGTTCAGATACCCCAGAAAAACTTCAGTAGATATATCTCCTTCTTGTATGCAGGGGAAACCCTTCCATTACCAGGCATTGATAATATCTGTTAAGCACATTTAATGATTTAGTGAGCCAGTAAGAACAAGGATTGAGTAAGCAGGTGATAGCCTTCATCCTGCCTCCATGCTTGTCTACCTCCTTCAGATTCACAAGTCAAATAGAATCCAAATTATTAGGACAAACTGTTGTCAAGATAGCATGCCTGTAAAAATGTCCCAACTTCAGAGTCCAAGTTGTTGTTGTTGTTGATTATTATTATTATTATTATTATTATTATTATTATTATTATATTTGATTTATATGCCGCCCCATCTCCGGGGAGGACTCGGGGCGGCTCACACAGACATATACAAAATACATAAAAACATCATCCAAATCTTATTCAATCCAAATATATTATAAAAAAAAATACTCCATTTAAAATCCCCAATCCCTCTCAATCCAGGCCTCCCTGTAAAAACAGCCAGGTCTTTAGATCACGGCGGAAGGAACATAGGTCAGGGCCCAAGTTGAGGTGAACATAGTCAACTTTGATACTACCTCATCACCAATATTCTCCTCACCATGGTCGGACGGTGCAGAAGGCCAACACATGATCTGGGAAAATCCTCATATATTTAAGAAGTCAGCCAGATCTATCTGGACTGGAGCTTTCTATCAACTCTCAAATCTAATTAGTGAAGAAATGGTAACAAGTCATGAGACTTCTCCAATTTCAGAATATCTATCTGATATGCCAATAAAATATCATATTTGCTTCTTTAAAATTACCTTTTCTTTCCTCTGGGTCACTACTTCCAAAGAGACCATGTAAAAGAACTTTTTTTAATCACTGCCCACTCCCTTGGATATTCCAGAGATATCAGACTCTCTCTGTTAGGCTTTCCAAAAGCCACAAAAATTTGATTTTTCATAGATCCTTTGGGGTTTAATTTAAATTTATTAAGCACTGTCTATGATATTGCTATGTATGTATTATCATCCAGATGTAGGTATACTCCATCCATACACTCCAAAGCACTTAATCCCATCATTTAAGTGCTGCATACAGTATGTAATTCATTTGGGACCTGAATCAAACTTGCCTTAAAGTATATGATCTTGCAATACAATTTATAGAGCATCACCATCTTGGTTCCCCACCCTCTTTACATTCTTGGTTTCTTTTGTAATCCATCTCCATCCCTTTTTCATTTCAGCTCTAATTTCATATTTATATATTGCTGAGACAAGTTTTAAACGAAAAGCAATGTAAGACCTGAATCCCTCTCCTCTCCACAGATAGGCTGAGGCGGACTACAAGATTTAAAAATGGGCTGTTGAAAAGAAGATTTAAAAATGGGCTGTTAACTTTGGTGCCAGATTTTTTTTAATGTTTATGGCTTTAATACCTATGTTTCCCCAAAAATAAGACCTGGTCTTATTTTCTTTTCGGCCCCAAAATAAGCAATGCATTTTATTTTCAGTGGATGTCTTACCCGCTTACCTTAGGACCACTGCAGCCACGCCTCCCACACCCCGACACCTGTCACACTGCTGTCTGACTTCTGCGGCCGCTCTCAGCCAGACGCCGCATGGATGCCACGAGGCTCATCATGTCACTGCCGCCACTAGAGGCAGGGGGCTGTGTGGCACCTTGCACAGTTGTGGTACGAGCAGCGACACTAGGGGGATGAGACTTGCAGCATCCTGCCGTGAGCAGTGGCATTGTCATGATGAGACTTGTGGCGTTCTGCACCTTTGTAGACTGCAGAAAAACTCCCAAGAATAGACAGTAGTGTTCATTCTGTAGCCTGCCAATTTTGCATTTAAAAAACCACTTATGATTATTTAAGAAACAGTAAATCAAATTTGGCAGAAATCTTTGAAAGCATAAACGATGATGTATATGAGTACTATTCTGTTTATCACCACCTCAAAATTGCTAGAATTATTCTAGAACATTTTCAAAATTAGTCCAATATTATGACCAATGACATCCAAAGTGGCAGAAAAGTCCAATAATAAAATACAATGATTCTAGATAAACTCAAAGCATATAACTAAGTCACAGTATCAGTACTTGTAGAACTAAGCTAGAAATATTTGTTTATCCACAGCAACATTACATAAGTAATTTCACTCTTGAATAATCTTGTTACAAAGGAAAAAGATAAGAATGTTTTAATGACTAAGAATTTTCATTAGTAGTAGACATTTAAGGCAAGGACCTCAACTACTGCTTATTTGGCACCATTAAATGATTTCCTCTCAGCTGAATAAAATTAGTAAAACTCAAGTCTGTATGACTGTCTTTCACCAGATTGCATTGGTATGATTCCAACTTGCAAGTGGACACCATTCAGGCTCTTAAATGTATGCTCCAATGAAGAGCTCAACTAAAAACAATTCAAACAAATAGGAAATACAGGGCTTCCATACAGCTGAATTTAATTTCCCCCTTCTCTTAAGTGCTTAAAGCTGCAGGAAAAGAGCTAGCATCTCTATGACAACAGGGGTGGAGCAAGGCTGGGTGGCCTGGAAACTGATACAATAAGTATATACACCTATACTGAAAAAGAGTTATGTACGAGAATGCATATATTAATAAACTATTGTACTAGCCTTTCTCACAAGAAGTTTTATTTAAAATCTTACAAAACATTACCATACATAGAGAAAGAAATGACAAGTGAATGTGTTGGTTTCGCAAAAGGTAAAGGAACATGAGGTCTGACAACTACTAGAGGATGGATATGGAGGTGGATGCGGACAAAATTTACTTCTGCTTTATTGATTAGAGCAAGGCCTGTGATTGTGCAGATATGTCAGAAACTGGACTGCTTAGGCTAAAGAGTACTCCAGAATACCGGTTTTTCTTCTAAGAAAGCATTACAACGAACAAGAAACTATTATAAGAAATGAATGCAGACAAATAGAATGGTTTGTATTAGGATAGACAGACAGACAGACAGACAGACAGACACTAGCTTCATAAATGTTCAATTTGCACATCAAATATAAGAACTGCAGGATTGGAAGAGATAAAGCTGGAATCAAAATTGTTGATTAAAACATTAAGAATGTGAAATACCCAAATGCCATCATTAAAGTTAGTCAAAAGTAAACTTGGAAGAGTTTATTATGAAAGTAAAAATCAAAAGTGAAATTGAATGAAGTTAAATATTAAACAGACAGGATATTGTCAACTAGCAGACTGAATGAGTTTATAGTTGATGGTAAAGAAGTGCTGATATTATTTCTCCTGGGCTCAAGAATAGATTAAAACAAACAATGGGCTGAAGAAATGAAAAGAAAAGGGAACGAGGCAATGGCAAACAGACTAGATAACAAAGAGTGATCTCCAATGACAGCGAAGATCAGAATAATTCATATTAGTTTTTCTTTTCAGTGAATATCACTGTAAAAGGTGAACACTAGGAAGCAGCAAGGGAAAACGGTTTCACAGCTTCCGATTACAGATGTGGAGATGCTTCCCAAGAGTTCTGTGAAACACTCCTCCAGTCTGGCTCTCTCTTGATGCAATGACTTCAAGAAACTTCCACAGTTTTCAAATGCAATGGAAATGGATGATGGACTAAGAGAAGTATCATGGAGAAAGCAAAGGTGAGTGTACAGGATAAAAGAATGCAAGAATATATTGGGAAGAGCTCTATGTTTTTACTAAAGACAGGCCTAGATGGCAAGTATTTGCTCATACAGTCACTGGGAACTTAACTTGATGGCACCTAACCAGGCAAGGCTTTATGAAAAAATAAAATGTGACTTTAAGTCATCTGTTAAACAATCCATGTATTACAATTTATCCCTCTGCCATTTATTTTGGAGAAAGTTTCTTCTAGTGCGCACTGATCACCTGGAGGAACTTTTAAAACCTTATTTTTTATGTAATATGTTGCTTTTTGCCTCCACTGAAGACCCATGTTGATTTTCAATTCATATGTTTTAATTGGGAAAAGTCGATTATATGTGGATACCAGCTAAGTACCAGGTAAATTAAGCCAGGTACATGTGGAGCAAAAAGTCTTATCATCTGGCAAGTTAAGGTGTCAAGATATATAAAGATAGGTTAAAGACAGACCTGAGACAAATGTCTCGTGAATTATATGCTATATAAAATAATGCACACCAACTTATTGCATCAATTTCTTAAAACAATTTTTTTAATTCATATTTATATGCCGCCCTTCTCCGGAGACTCAGGGCGGCTTACAATTTTTGGAGCACAACCCAATGCACTCAGCAATAGCCTTCATTCCATTGTATATGCCTGCTTATTACTAAGGGGCATTTTTTACAAAGTCAGCTTATTGCCCCCAACAATCTTGGGTCCTCAATTTACCTACCCCAAGAGGCTGAGTCAACCTTGAGCCTGGTGGGATTCGAGCCTGCACTAATTGCAGGCAGCTGGAATTAAGTGCTAGGCGTTTAACAGCCTGCACCACCAAGGCTCTTTAAATTTTGAAAAGTGAAAAATGTATCTTGTTCAAAACAGGGAATAAAATGGAAAAGCAAGGCTTTCTTTTAATTGAAACTAACCAATAATTACATTCTGATCGCTAAAGAAGTACCTTATATATGATTAACATATAACGAAAGATTAGTGTATAATGAAAGATTAATAGCAGTTAATATCTTACCACATTTTGCTAAGATTCTAGTGCACAACATACATAAGCATTTTTGCTCAGGTTGTTGCTAGTTGCACTAATAGCAAACCATTACTGAAACTTAAATTGTTTTATGCTTTTCAAGCTGATTTCATCATCTAAGAATTTAATCCACAAGTGCCTTTTCTTCAAAATCTATCTTTGATGCAAGATTGTAAGGAAAATTACATATTGAGACCATGGAAGGGAGTGTCATTTGAAGGAATTTACGAGTATCAGGCTTTGTCCTCAAAAAGTATTATGTTCCGGAACAAACTAAAGGATATATCAGTCAAACAATAAATACACATTTCATGCAACCTATGTGAAAACTCAAATAATAAACAAGATGCATAAAACATATTCAATGCATCATCTGTATTGTGAAAAACAACAGCTGATCAAGAAATCATGTATACTGATGGTCAATAAAATACAGTTTAAATAAACTTTCAATTTATCTTTCACAAACTTTAAATTAATTATACTGGTTATCTCTCTTGGAGCAAAAAGTTGTGAAGATGTGCAATTACTTTAACTTTCATTTAATATAGAAACACAACAAGAGAGTACAGCAAAGTAAACTATGGCAAAGTATTTTCATACTTTCTACTGAGATACATGAAAACCATATTGATCACTACCAAACCAATTTTTGTGATTAATACATTAACACAGATTTCTAACAACAAGCTCCCCTCTTTTAAAATATAATTATCTAAAGATTTAATGAAGCTTTTCTCCAAAGCACCACAATTACTATTAGCAATACTGCTATCTTCTATCATATAATAAAGAAAATGTCTGAACTGAATTATGCCCTCTAGAATCTGAAGGCATACTTTCAATATTAACACATCTTTCTCATTTCTCTTCCATCGGGAAAAAAACCATTGAATTTATTGTAAGGTATCATTTATCAATTAATAGTCTTCAAATCAACCAAGTTTTTGGAGCTTGTATAGAACGAGTTCTTGCTGGATGTCCTAAGGCATCTTATTGTGAGTCCTCCACAAATAAAACTTCATGTATAAGCTCACGATGTGCTTTGCTGCTGGAAAGTCACAGGCACTGTGGGAAGCTTTTTATCTTCTCAGCAGTTAGTTTCCTGAGAACATCAGTGCAGCTACTGTAGTTACCTGTAGATTACTTGTATTTTCTCACATCTGTGTCCAGCAATCTAAACCATGATGATAAAGGGTCATTAGGTTTTGAGTGAGGAAGGGGACGGGCAGGACAATTTGCTCTGATAAGCTCCTTGTTGTGAGCTCCAGTTTAGAATGTGAAATGCTAGGTATGTATGCTATAACCTGGAACAAGGACAGCATTTTTCCTAACACCAATTAAACTTATTTTACCTAAACATTTCTAAGCACTAGGACACAGGTCAGAACAGCTATTTTTCTTTTGCAATTAAATACTAGAGGATTCTGTCGTGAGAAAAGGACATCAGTGGTCTATTAGTCACAAAAGAATTCAGGTACAATTACTAAGATAACTGCTGTTTGGAGCACAGCAAAGCAATTTCCCACAGTGGGACTTACAGTTCAATTTACCAGTTGGGCAAATATTTTGTGCTCTGTAGTGGTCTAGAGAGTTAACAGTTAAAGGTAATATTTGAGCTGTGTTATATTTGGGGAGAAAACTTTCTTCAATCCAAATAGATTATTTAGATCCCAATCACTAACATAGGTTCCATCCATGTCAAAGAAATGTACTCTTAGCAAAACGAGTATTGATTCTAACTCGAGATTAATACAAATGCTTCTGTTGTTTGGAAGTCAAACTACTTTTCTATCTCATATACTACAACATGTAAATGTGTTGGCTTTTGGCTAGCTACAAAATTATTTTGCAAGAAACAAGTGTTGAATAAAAAAATATTTCCTACAAAAATAAAAATCTAGATGCAATATAAACATATGTATTTGGATCTGTTTATATAGCAATAAGAGTATAGATGTGAAAAAAACAAAAATATTTATTTATATCCTGCTTTTATTATTTTTACAAATAACTCAAGGTAGCAAACACATCCAATACACCTTCCTCCTCCTATTTTCCCCTGAACAACCACCCTGTGAAGTGAGCCGGACTAAAAGAGAATAAATGCCCCAACCTATGTGTTCAGTATATGTAGTATTTTAAAACTAATCAAACACATCCTGTTGCAGAGGTCTTTTGAAGGATATCTGTATTATTTCCACTATAACAAAGTATTTCATATCCAATCGCTTTAAAGCTGGAGAGTGATACCAATAAAAGGAGAAAATAAAAATTTCTAATCCCACTTGCAGCTCTGATTCATCTTAAAACGTGGTACAAATGGTAGACTTTTGCTTGGGTGCTGTTTGACCATGAGTACAGACTTCAACATTTATTTATTATTATTTATTTTATTAGACTTGTATGCCGCCCTCTCTCCCTATGGACTCAGGGCGGCGAACAATTAAAACCCAATACAATTACAATAAAAAAACATTAAACCAGTACAAGCCTAATCAACCGTTAAAAATTTAACAACTCACACCCCTAAGTCAGTCCAGACCAGCCTGTTGCAACAACCAGGTCTTCAGGTCCCGGCAGAAGGAGCGGAGATCAGGGGCCAAATGGAGGTCCACAAGGAGTTGGTTCCATAGGGCGGGCGCTCCCACAGAAAAGGCCCTACCCCTGGGCACCGCCAGTCGACAATGCCTAACTGACGGTACGCCAAGGAGGCCCCACCTATGGGAGCATACTGGGCAATTGGAATGTGATGCTGGCAGGAGGCATGATAGCTCATGTTTTATTGGGCAAATGGAAGGCTGATTCATGGCTAAGCCGTCTCTTTTCTGAACTAGCAACTACATGTAGTCCTTGTCTTGCAACCACAATTGAGCCCCAAATTTATGTTACTAAGTGAAACATTTATAAGTGAGTTTTTTGCCCCATTTTACGACCTTTCTTGCCACAGTTGTCAAGTGAAGCGCCGTAGTTGTTAATTTAGTAATATGGTTAAGGTGAATCTGGTTTCCTCACTGACTTTGCTTGTCAGAAGGTTGCAAAAGGGGATTCGGCAACTGCCATAAATATGAACCAACTGCCAAGTATCTGAATTTTGATCACTTGACTACACGGATGCTGCAATGTTTTAAGTGTGGAAAATGGTCATAAGTCCCCTTTTTTTCCAGCACCGTTGTAACTTCGAATGGTCACTAAATGAACTGTTGTAAGTCAAGGACTACCTGGACTTCAGAAAACTTTGGGCAGAATCAAACTAGCTTCCCTAAAGTAGCAGCCACAAAGGTGAAGATGAAACATTTCTACTCACTAATATTTCTTGTGTGTTGAAAAATTGTTGAGACTGTCCCCCAAATCCCAAGTTGCCATTGCTTTGGAGTCAGGGACAGGGAGAAGAGAGCCTTTTTCTATTGTGGTATGCACCCTTGGGAATAGCATTCCCCCAGAGATCCTATTGGCTCCAACTCTGTCAGCCTTTCTGCAAAGCCTGAAAGGCTTCATCTGTCAGTGGACTTAGGGACACGTGGACATGTGGCAGAGGCCACCCAAAGGTTATCTAGATTTTATTTTAGTGGTTTTAGTTTTATCTTGCCTACAAGGTTATATGTGTGGATTTTTTATTTTTATTGTTCTGTTTTTATGCTGTTTTTAATTATTGTTGGCCAAAGTCATGAATTTAAGGTAGACAATCATATAAATTGAACAAGTAAATAATTCAGTAAGTAATTTAGTAAGCCAGAAAGGAAGCAAGCAAAAAAATAGGATACAGAAAGGGGTTTATTGCTGGAAATTATTACCTGATTTATTGATGGAATAATAATGCTGCCTAATTGTCAAGCACTTCTCCATTATAACAGGCTGAAATTAGTTGAATCCTATCAAAGCCACTATATAGAGAGTGCTTTTCCAAATGTCAGTGGATATACTGAAGACTAATTTATTATTTAATATTATTTTGTAGGAATTGTTAAAATCTTTAGATATTTGGATCTAAAGAACATGAAACTTAACAGCTTATTTGCTTTGCTATTTTTTATTGTTTTCTTCAGTTTTGTGGGAGAAGCTAGCCTCACTGTTACATTCAATTTCGGATAAATTACACCTTTCAAATAAGTCAAATCTTTATTTTTTTTCCCCCAATGGAGACAGTTATTTATATAATATTAGTTTAACAGCATGAAGGTATTTAGTTCAGTTCTTCTATATTTTTGAGATTTCTATTAGATATTTCACTCTTACTGCTATTTTTCTACAAATCTTTACTGGAGGCAAAATTTAATAAATAAAACTCAAATTAACATTAATAGTGAATAATGTCTTTAGATAAAAATCCACAAAAATATTCACACGTTAAGCAAGGATAAACTGAAGTCACGTTAGAAGATTTGAATGTGTCAAGAAGTTTGATGGTTACAGCTACAGCAGGAAACCATAGCACTGCAGAATTTCTTATGAATTTCTCCGGTTACTTTTTATAAATGCTGTCTTAGATGACAGCTTAATGTGTACCACATGCAATATTTATTCTTCTTTAGTGTCAGACTGTCTAGCCGTCCAAAGGAATACAAAGAATGTCACTTATTAGGATAAAAGCACAAGGATGGTAATCAAGGACATATGTAACATCAGCCAATCATGTTGTATTTTAACATTCTATTCCATTCATAACAGTTCAACAATTATTTGCTTACTAATAACTTGCCTTCAAAGCCTGTTTGTGTTCCCCATAATGGTGGTTTGCATTTATCTTGCTCTTTAGAATTGGACACTTGCTGTGCCATGCATGTTTGTCAAAACTTTGTATCATGTCAGAAAAAGCTTAGCATATCAAATCATTTTGATCTGCTGCAAACCATGAATAGAACAAGCAAGTTACTCTCTATTATCAGAGCAAAGAAGTAGCTGAATATCAAAATCACTCCCAAATACTATATATATAATATATTGCTTTTAAAAAGGAGAAAGAACTCAAGACATAGGAAAGATCTATGAAGGAAGATCTAGCCAATTAAAAATTGTTTTAGTAAACATATACCCCAATATTGCCATTTGAATTATTTATATATTTGTATTTAATAACAGAATTCAGAAAATATATTCAATATATTTTGAATTAAAATTAATTCAACCACCCAATTTGTTAAATAGCTATATATTATAAAAAGTTCAAAACTGAGAAAGTCAAACAATATAGGTATGGGAACTAAAGACAAATATTTCTCATATCAATTTTTTTATTAAGAAGTCAAAAGTATAATTGAAGCAATACCATTGTATTCTTTTTTATATATTTTTCTTGATGTAAGCCATCCAGAATAGGCTGCTGTATAAATTAAAACAATACATACAAACAAACACATACATACATACATACATACATACATACAGTGTTTTCCCGAAAATAAGACCCTGTCATATTTTTATACCGACAAAAAAGGCACCAGGTCTTATTTCAGGGGAGGGTGTCACCTCACTTGCGCATGTCACCCTTGGCCTCCTTTTTGCTATCAGAGGCCTTCAGGAACTTCTTCAGCTGCCTTACTTTCATAGTTCAGGTCTGACACCTGCCCATTTCTTCTGCAGCCAGCAAGGCTTTGTTGAAGGCCTCTGTAGCCAATAACAGAGCTCAAGATTGATCCAGAGCTCTGTTATCAGCTATAGAGGCCTTCAGGAAAGCCTTACTGGCTGCAGAAGAAATGGGTCAAGGTGTGCGAGACCTGGTTGCAACTATCGGTAGTAGGCAGCTCACCCCCATCCCCACCTTAGCTTAACTTTTACCTGTGCATCCTGGAGTGGGTGGGGTCTTAATTAGGGCTTATTTTGGGGGTTAGGGTGCATATTGGATGCACATGTGAAAATCAAGTTAGGACTTACTTTCTGAGCAGGTTGTATTTTTGAGAAACACAGTACAAACATACATATATACACACATACCTACAGACATACATACCATGTTAACTGGTAAATTAACTGGAAATGCTATATTGTTTCTATACAGAATTCAAAGATTATGCAATCAATTGGTATTACGTCTATGAAACCTCTACAAGTAGTTCTCACAATTACAACGGTTGAAATGTTCTTCTGATCAGGTGATCCCAATCTGGGCGCTTAGCAAGTGGCTTGCATTTACAAATGTTGTAGTGCCCTGGGTCACATAATCACCATTTGCAATTGGGGAAATCAGATTCATTTAATGACTTTGTGATTTGCTTATGGCCATGGGAAAAAGATCGTAAAATAAGGCACAACTCATTTAACATTCACATTGCTTGGCAATGAAAGTTCTCATCCCAGTTACAGTTTAGAGTTGTAATGATCATAAAACAGGTCACCTATATGACTGACCTGATTTTACAACCTATTTTGTGGTGGTTGTTAAAGAAACACCATTTTCATAAAGCAACCACTGTGGTCATTAAGTAAATGCAAACCAATTGTTCATTGTTGGCCAGCTATAACCAGAAGTAAATGTTTTCCAAAAACATCATAAAATGTGGTCATGTGACCTCAGGACACTGCAAATGTCAGGCAGCTGTCAATGGTCCAAAATACAGTCAAGTGACTGGGGGGAGCGGCCAAACATCAGAACCAGGTCATAAGCTCCCTCTTCCCCAAGGTGGTCCATTGTAACTTCAATTGTTCACTAAGCAACCAGTCATAAGTTGTATGCAGTGATGCAGAATTATATGCCTACATATACATATACACCATGTTTTCCCGAAAATAAGGCTGGGTCTTAAATATTAATTTTTGCTCCAAGAGATGCATTAGGGCTTATTTTCTGGTTAGGTCTTATTTTCAGGGAACTTCGGTACTAAATGCATGTCTGGCTGTCAATCTTAACTGGGGCTTATTTTGGGTAGCGCTTATATTATTTTTGGTAGGGCTTATATTAACAAGCATCCTGAAAAATCGTGCTAGGCTTATTTTCCGCTTGGATCCTTTTTTCATGGAAAGAGGGTACATATACATATATACTCCTTCCTTCTATAAGTCATTCTTTGTATAGATAATTCTTGACTTACAAGGATTTGTTTAGTGATCATTCAAAGTTACAACAACACCGTAAAAAGTGACTTAGGATCATTGCAGCATCCCCATGGTCACATGTTCAAAATTGAGATGGCATATGTTTATGACAGTTGCGGTGTCCCAGGGTCATGAAATCACCTTTTGTGACCTTCTGACAAGCAAAATAAATGGTGAAGCCAGATTCACTTAACCACTGTGTGCAAGGATGCAAGGATTCACTTAACAATTGTGGAAAGAAAGGTCATAAAATGGGGCAAAACTCACTTAACTTTTCGCCTAGCAATCAATATTTTGGGCTCAACTGTCATCAGAAATAGACTACTTGTATAAAGCTCAAATAACTTTATTATTATTATTTATTATTTTTACCAATTAGAACACTGCTCTTAATTAAACTAGCCTGTTCCTTCCTGATTATTCAGGAAAGTATCAAAAGAAGCCACACAAACAATCCATATTATATCCAGCCAAACAGATGTTACTTATATCCATTTAAGCTTGGCAATTTAAAGCAGATCCAAAGATCTCTATATTTAGGCTCCAGAATTGAACCAACCTCTGGAAGAAAGAAAGGAGTCCCAGAGACCCACAAGTCCTTTTCAAGTCTAGAATGTGTACCTGAGGATGCCTTAAATTAATGGCTATGGTATAACAATGTAGAAAGATCCAGAAGACAAAGAACCAACAGATATGCTGGAGCTTTGACTTGAGTTCTTTAAAAGCTTTTCAATCCTCAAAGAGGGGCAAACCATTGTTTTGGCTTAAGATTATATTACACATTGCAAAGCTCAATTGCAGTGCAAACATTTTTAAAAACAGACTTTCCTAAAATATCCTTTTTCTCAATTAGAATTGTTCACTTACTCTGTTTTCCCAAGAGCTCATTTTGCATTGGCACACCAAACAATGAATGCCAAACCACAGAATAAATTCCACATGTAGTTAGGAAAACAAGCACTATGAGCATCAATCCTAAGAAAGTAAGACCTCCTTTCTAAACCTGCCCTAATATAGAGACCTTGTAAATCTCCAGTTTCACTTACTCTGTTTTCCCAGTTATGAAGAAGAGGTACAATTTTGCACCATAAACAATGAATGCCAAACCACAGAATAAATTCCACATGTAGTTAGGAAAAACAAGTGCACTTGGTAAATATGAGCATCAATAGAGAATACCCACCGACACGACACAAATACTGAAGCCAGAAGTACTCCATATCTATAATGAAAGTCCCTACCTTTATTATTTTATATTTTACTGTCTCAGTAGTTCTTACAATCTGTTTTCCATATAAAAATGCACCAAACACTGCCATTTTAAACTTACATATGCTTAAATAAGCTTTAACTAAAGAACAGTGGTCATATATTAGAGTATTTGATTGCATTTTGATTACTATTTTTAGATATCTAATAGGTTGTGCTTATGTTTTTATTTTTGTTTTACAGTAGTAACATCAGGAAAAAAACAATAAAAAAGTAAATCTGATGTTGATGGGAAATTTCTACTGCAAGCAAATGAAAATACAGACATTATTCTTGGAAAGCTTTTCATTTAGCCCTTTATAACAGGGGTGTCAAACTCACAGCGACACGGCGTCGTCACATAAACATATCGGAACCTTTTTCCCCTTCACTAAACTGGGTGTGGGTGTGGCCAGCACGTGACGCATCCAGTCCATGGGCCGGGAGTTTGACAGCCCTGCTTTATAATAAACCTATATAAATTGATAAATCTAATCCAAATGTTTTCCAATAGAACATAAAGGATAGAAGACAATATTACATATTTAAGGGATCCCAAAGTTATGGAATGACTCAAATAGCTAGACAAACTAGTATAAATGGACAAAAAGGCAGTGCAGCAATGAAATTACAAACTAATATAAATGGACAAAAAGGCAGTGCAGCAAACTCTCTTATTGTCCACATCTAAAAGCTATTTACGCAGAAGTTCTCTTAATTCAATAAGGCTTACTCCAAAATACATCTCTGTTAGAAGTAAATGTTAGGTTCCAATTGAAACTGGACAGCGTTATTATTTAATAATACTTGACGTCTTAGACTTTTTGCAGCAAACAACATATACAACATAGAAATAACAACAGCATTTAGACTTATATACTGCCTCATAGTGCTAGGATCCCCAACCCCCAGTCCACGGTAGGGTACCAGACCATGGCCCATTGGGAACCAGGCCACGCAAGCAGTGGACAAGCACACATGCATGCAAAACCATCCCCTCTCCCCTCCTCGCTGTCACAGGTGCGCAGAGCCAGAAAGATTGGAGACCTTTGCTTTATAACACAGAGTCAGCCTCTTGCCCCCAACAATTTGGGTTCTCATTTTGCCAACTGAAGAAGGTGGAAGGCTGAGTCAACCTTGAGCCCCATCAGGATCAAACTTCTGGTTGTAGGCAGAGTAGCCTGCAATACTGCATTCTAACCATTGCACCATCAGGGCTCCATGTTCATACATCAAAAGAACAATTCAATATTAAAGCAATATCTCAGTAATAAAAGAGGATTTAACAATATCCAGAATCAATATCACAATTCTGCCTCCCGTCCCCCCAAGCTCTCAAGTTCCACCATACAGGCCCCCATTAGGGAGATTCAAGACACTGTGGAGAACAGTGGCAAAATTAATTAATTAATTAATTGGCAAAATGTATTTGTTTGTTTGGGTTTTTTGCTGGTGTTACTGACATTAGTTTTATTTGGTTCCCTGTCTAATTTTTACATCAACATAGAGAGGGGAGAATGCAAAACGTCAGACTTGGTCAATGGTGAGCAACACTGTTGTTTCCAAGATTGCCTCTAAGTTCTACTCAGACCTCAGAGGCATGCCTAGAAAATCTAAAAATAGAGAGCCAGGAATAGATGAAATAATGTATTTTGTATATGTACAAATCATACAATTTAATATTTATATATCCTGTGCAGGCCAAAAAATTGTGCAGGGCAATAATCCCATCAGATGTTCACCAGAAATCATGACATTTTAAAATATGCAGAAATGGCCTACATACATAGTCTCTGCTCCATGTCCTCTGTGAAAGAATACTTTATCTCTGGAACTTGATCATGGATCATGAGGAGGAGAATTCTACTTGCTTGCAAATAAATATGACCAAGATCTGCGACTGAAGGGGTACACATTCTATTGCTGTACAGAGCTTAGTCATAACAGTTTAGGCTAATGCCTCAACAGAGAGAAAATATTTTAATATATATTCAGGACACCCCATGTGGCACATCTGCTGCCTGATCCCATTGTTGCAGAAAGATTCAAGTCCCCCCGCAGAGTATTTCTGTACATGCAAAGGGAAGTCTATATTTTCTCTATCTCAGCTAGCAAAACACTTCTGAGACTAGTTTTGCATATTTTGCATACAAGGACCATTGACAGAATCAACCCATTTTTTTTCTAAACACACCCCAAATATCAGATCAAAAATCTTAAAAATCAATGATTTCTTATACAAAAAACTATTACTTAAGTATCATGGTCATCATCTGTGGACTATCTATTTGCCCAGTGCCTAATTAGATAGAGAGAGAGAGAGAGAGAGACAGACAGACAGACAGACAGACAGACAGACAGACAGACAGAGTGTAGAAGCCATTTTGCACTTACGATTCATATAAGCCATCATTAAACAGTTTATGAATGAATTCATAAACTTAATTGCCTAATACTGAATAATAAAATAATTCATAAAACCCTTCCTTTATATTTAATTGGAATACTGAATGAACTATTCATTTGAAAATGCACCTTTACATTACAAATCTCAATCTACTATGACAGTATCCCATTTTATAAAATGACCATAAATATGAGAGTTATATAATCATGCCAAAAGAAGGGTAATATCCTGCATAGTTTGCTGGGCAGCAGTTTTAACAGCAGATTAAAAGTAAGTGTGGTACTAATTTTTAACCAGGTACTTAATGAAGAGTTTCTTTTCTGCATTCTTCATACAAGGATGCTTTAACTTGGTTTAAAGAATAGCAACATTTTAAATGTTGCATCTGATTCTTCTATATATCCTGATTAGTGCCATTTGATCATAGTGTAAGCCCAAGTAACACAGCTGCTCCATCAGCTTCTCTTCAGAAATAAAGTCTTAATCATGTATCAACTGAATGACTATATTAATTTTATTAATACAGCAAGTAGGCATTCCAGATTTTATATCTTTCAATGGTCAGTATACCTCTTCAATTACCCTAAAGTACTATCATTCCCTGTTTTCTTCTCCCCTAGCACTGAACGATATCCTATCATTAAAAATGTTACTGTGATGTTATCAGTAATTAACATTTTTCTTTGTTTAAAAAGGATAAGCTGCAAATGCACATTCTAGTTTGGAAGTTCTGCTTATGCCCAAATACACTTCAAGTTTCCTCTTGATATTCCTATAAATCCTTCCGAAAGATCTTATGAAAATGTTTACTGCTCCATTCTAGACTCTTCTTTATACAACACAAACCCAAGGAATTTCTGTTAGCCAAGCAAATAATACTTTTCCAACTGAGGTTAAGAACATGAAGCAAAAGTCACTAATTAAAGTGTAAGACTAACAAAATATTGTCTTAATCACTTGCATTTCTTTGTACGACCAGAAATATTAACAAATGACACCTCATAACATACTTTGAAATAAAACATGTATTTTAATGCAGAAATCTACTGCATATAAAGAGGGTTTCAAGAACAACCTCTCTGCCAGGATGAAGGTAAAATGGTCATCATTCTGTCTTCAAGCGATGGCATTCCATATCACACAATGTTTCGCATTCATAAATACATGACAAATACTTCCTCAATCATTTTTTACAAGCAGGGATGCACAGGGGGTTGTCAATGGCTAGCTTGAGGGAAAATAGGAACAGCAGGCGGCAGAAGCTGTACTGAAAATGGTTATGTGGTAAATTCTCTTCTGTAACATCACTCAACTATCCTACCCTTTGATCTTTCAGCTACAATTACATGAATATCCACAAAATCTGGATTAGAAGAACACTACAACCATCACTGGTACATGAACACAATGCTATTTCTAATATTAGTTCACAATATAGACATAATATTTACACATTTTTTAAAAACAATTTAGGTGGTATATCTTCTAGTCATTCTTCACCACAGTCAGTTTCACATCTACACAAAAATATTAGTGTGATTGGTGTCAGAGAAATTACAGACTGGTGTCTCCCAATTATTTAAAAAACTTAATGTCCAATTACTGGTCTTTATTGTGCAATAGTATCTACTGGAAATTTCCCAAATACAGAAGTGCTCATCCATTCAGCCTTTCCCCTTTTCAAATAAATGTTGTCATTGCAGCCCTCAAAAAAGTTTTCTAAAAATCCTAAATTTATATTTCTGTGAAAATGAAAAATGACTCCTGGAGCACGGTATTTTGCAGCTCAGCAACAAAATATTCAGAGTTTTCTGAAGACTGATTTGATTTTAAATAATCCATTATTAGAAAAACTTGCCAAGTTTGCATCCTGAATTATTCACTGTAAAAGTTTGACTTTTTTTTAGAATAAAGGTGCGTT
The DNA here is from genome assembly GCA_009733165.1 of Naja naja. Classification (NCBI taxonomy): domain Eukaryota; kingdom Metazoa; phylum Chordata; class Lepidosauria; order Squamata; family Elapidae; genus Naja; species Naja naja. The sequence continues at coordinate 207,252,135 of CM019148.1, read as the reverse complement.
ATAACAATAAGAGCAGAAGAGTTCTAAGCTGAAATAATTTCACAGAATATATCTTATAACTTATTGGAGTTAACCATCTGACATTAATTATTGTTTTGGCTTCTAGCCTGTGAATGTTTATTTTTCAGTTTAAAGTCTTCTCGCTCTTTGATACCATATGGAAATGAGAATGTTTAATGGGAAATTGAAACCATGTGCATCTAAGTACTTAATGAAGTACAGGGAATAAATAAGAGAGTATGTTTTAAAGGAATTCTGATACACTGTTCTGGATACTTTTGCAAAACAAATACAACAATAGCTTAATTTTTCTTATAACTTAGCACACAATTGCATTTGTTAAAATAATTAAAAACAGTGCTTTAATTGATGCTTTGTTTAATGCAATAAATCAAACATCTATTGTCCACAAAGTCTCATCTCAAACTTTTTAAGACAAGTTCACTACTTTCAGACATGAGAATACTAATATATCATCATGTTCTGGGATTGGATCTTGATCCAAACACTGCTTGACAAAGAGCCATTGTCAGTATTACGAAAAGTTATGCTCTGAATTGAACCAAGTACACGAAATATTCCAATATTAATAAGTAAGAATCAAGAAACAAAGCTGGATTTTGTAAAGCAACTAATGGTTCTATAACCAATATATATAATAAGTCAGGCAAAAAAAATAGTAAGAGGAAAATTGATTTAGTTTAGTAAAGTTTTAATTTCTAATGTATTCCATTAAGTACGATGTATTTCCAAAAATAGCATTAAGTAAGGAGTAGAAAACAATAACATCTATATTAACCAACATTAATGTCCCCTTGGAAATTATAATTAAACTTTGGAAAACTCACCATTTGTTTTTCTTTCTAATGTAATCTTTTTCGGAGAGGTTAATCAAATAGGTCATTGGTTTAGAAGTTAAAAACAAATGTTTGTTGAGCACATCAATCTAAAAGATAGCAAACAAAAATTATGTAAAATATGCAAGTTTGTAGTGTCCCCCCCATATAGATTATAAATTCAAGTGAAAAATAGTATACTTATGGTCTGTAGATGAAGATGATGTTAATTTGCTAGAATTAAATTAAAAGGTTCAAATAAAAATCTGGTGCACACATTACGCCTCTCTCTGTTTGGGTTTTAATAGGAAGAGACTTGATGAAGTAACAGTTATAAACTTGCCTCTTTATCATTCCAATCATGATAGAAACGGACTGGCTTTTTTTCATCTATTACCCAGCTTTTGATTTTGCACATTATGTCCTGGTGGAATTAAAAAGAAACAAAAGACATTTTAATATGTTATATTCTGCTGTTTGCAGGATTGTTATTTCTCACATGAGAGGAATTTTAGTTAGCAAAATATAACAAATATTCTGAAATGTGATATATATTTGAATGGCAGATCGCAGAATATTACTAAGCATCGAGTAGATACGTGTGGGAAAAATACAAATTATACTCTTCCCTCCCCATGGAATAAAAAACAATAACAACCCTTATAAGTAAATTTAAAATTGCCTTTCAAAACTCCATATTGGCAAAATAATTAAGCAACCCATGGAAGCAACCAAAACATATGCAAAGATGACAACAATAACAAAAAAAACCCAATTGGTAGCAAAAGAAATTGAGCTGATTAGTGAAGATCCACCCATCAAGGTATTTGTTCAAATATCCAAAGGCCATCATCTTACACATTAATTTTTTTGCCCACACCTTCTCATCTCCTCCAAAAAAGCGAACTCTGCCAAAACTTTCATTACACAATGGCAAGAGCCTTGCACTGGTGACCTCCAACCAGCTGCATTCACTTTCAGAACATCTCTCCCTGCAGGAAATCTAAAGGCCTTTTAGTTAGCAAGCTAGTGTGCATTCAGAAGGAGTAACTGCAGGAAGAGCCCAATGTGCTTTGTTTCTCTGGCCTTTCTTCACAGAAAGATTAATCATCTGTGAAATGAAAACGGCAAACAGCAAGTGACACAAACTGAACCCTTCAAGCCTTCCCTCATCAGTTTTGTGGTTCTGCATCTGAAAGCTGCGTGTGGCAAGGTTTGCCTTACAGGCAGGTGTTAATAAAAGCCTCTTAGGTCTGAAAGGTCAAGCTAAGCTCTTCAAGAAGTAGCACGTTTCTTTTTTTGTCAGACATAATTTATGGCCAGGTTCTAAATGCTACATTTCAGGAAAATTAACTTGAATATGATATTCCATTAAAGAATTTAACACCAATTTGACGTGTGCCAAATTTTTCGGCACACGTCAATAAATAGGTCACATACGTATAAATATATGACCTTAGTATTTAGTATACTAGTATCGCCAATCATGCAATTGCTTCAGGTGGAAAAACAAGACGAAAACTCTTCTAAATCTCAGTTCCTGATTTGTAACTCTCCAGGAACGGGACTTCCCACAGATTTTAACAAGAAAGGGGCAAGCTGAAAACTTTTAATGAAACATAACATGTTCTGCCTAAGAATAATCACTTTTACTCTCCTATAACTGATTTTCACTCATAAATGTTTTTAAAGTGGCTAATGTAACACCATTTCCTCAAAGGAGAAGATCAAAGTGCTATATTACAAATGCATTATGATTAAAAAAGCACTGTGCAGCCTTGCTATTAAATGTTCTTTAAACCCTAAAAGGCTTCCCATAGATCTCACTTGGCACTGCATATACAACCTTTGACAAGTAATGTAGACCATTTTTATTCATTGCCTAAAATTGTAGGCAATTATGTGCGTCACACTGGCCACCTGCAAGTTCTGAATGCCTGCTCCAGTTGTCAGAGCTAAAAACTAATGTCGGAGGGGATTAATCTAAAGGGAGAGAGTCCTCTTTAATGGCTACAGCAGGTGAAATGGCCCAGCTGGTTACTATGATGAGTGGCCAGAACAGCTTATGTAGAGACATGCAACAAGATTACACATGTAAAAATAAAATAAAATAAGTAGCAGAACTATGTTATCTTTGGTGCTTATTGATGTTTTATTTGATCAGTAAATAATTCACTTAAGTTTAAAATGTGCATTGTTTTACCCTTACCCTTTTCTTAGAATAATTCCTCCAGTAACCCTGCTTAACTACTGGAGGAATTTTATACTGATTCAACTTTAAAATAGACATTTACGTAAGCATAACAGCTGAGATTCTAAACTCATCAGGATAAACAGGAATCTCTCTTGTATGTACAATTTTTACTTGGAATTTTTTTTCTACACAAACAAAAGGCTGTGAGAATAACAATCCAACCTTTCTTCCAAATTTGTTTAAGAAGAACAAACATGCTTTATACTTGCTCTCTAAACTTACACTGTAAGAAATTACAGAACCATATTTAAGAGAAGATACATGTAATCCAACAACGATTGTGCATACTATTTGAATGTTGTTTCACACATGAAAAAGGTCAATTTCCTCATGTCCACCCATTTATGCAATTAATTTCCAAACTATAGCAGAATCATCAACAATTACCACGTGATCCAAAATCTTAATGCAAAAATGCAAGATTACCAGATAATTTTTCATGAACAATAATTTATTTATCTGAAAGAAACCAATTTGGTAGATGTAGGTGAATCAGGCCTTCCTATTATAAACCAAGATTATAACAGATCAATCTTAGGGTATTCAGAAATAATGCTACCAAAATATTCCATGTCTTTACAGCATATGTACACTTCCAGTGTGATGAAAATTTAGGGCTCCCATTTTCCTCATGATGATAACTATTTCTGTAATGAAACTTTTAAAACTTTGAAAATTCTGTTTACGCATTCTGAGGACTGACATAGTCATGTGATGGGACAATAGTCTCATATCAGTTCATTTATCTCTTTTCCTTACTGAGACAGCTTATTTCTACTTAAGCAGCATGCTCATGAATGTAGACCAGGGGTGTCAAACTCGCGCCATCATGTTGTTGTCACATGACATATTGCATCTTTCCCCCCCTTTGCTAAAATGGGGCGGGTGTGGCCAGCGCGTGACACATCCAGCCTGCAGGCCGTGAGTTTGACACCTCTGATGTAGACCTATAATATAATGTCCTTATTCAGTAAAGTTGGGGAAGAGAAACATTAAACATTATCAGATTTATGTTTATGCTTGTATTTTAAGAACTGGTTTTATATTTCTTCGTGTTTTTACAAATATTGTTACATCACTTTAAAAAAATCCATATGAACCTACTATTATTAAGTGTTGTACCTTATGATTCTTGACTCTTGATTAATGTATCTTTTTTTTATGTTCACTGAGAGCATTTGCACCAAGACAAATTTCTTGTGTGTCCAATCACACTTGGCCAATAAAGAATTCTATTCTGTTCTAATTCATTAAAAATACATCCATTTGAAAACAAAATCTACAAGTTTGCCATATTAATTGCACCTGCTATGTAAACCTCTGATTCATTTCTTTTTCAAAAGTAATTCAAATGAAACATCTGAGTGGATGGAAGAGAAATGGATATTGTGATTCAAATGCATTTTTGTTTTAAGAAATTCAATTATTTTGCCATGCTCATGAATATTTTTGAAGCATGACGATCTGAGAGCACACTCCCTTTATTCAGAATGAGAGTGGTGAGGTGAAAGCGACACTGGACATTTCTATTTTCAGAGATAAACAGATGTGTTTCTTGAAAAAAGAATCTAATAATTTATATTTTATGTATATATGTACAGTATGTATATTGCACCTTCTCAATCTGGCCTATGACAGAGTCATCCACTGCACAATTAGTTAATTTTATGAGACAACACAATTTTAAGACAGAAATATTCTAGTGTGGTGATTTTCCTATTATCAAAGTCTCTGTCGCATGCTAGCAACACCAAAGAGTCAAGATAGGAAGTATGCCATTCAGGTGTCATCATTTACCATAACAAAGCCTTTATGGAGACCTAAAAATCAAGAGCAATACCATTTCTCTCTTGATTTGCAGGTGTGTTTCATCAGCTACACGCAAAACTGCCTCAGTATTCCAGGAGAAGATTACTAGAAAGAAAATGATGAAATATTCATATTTATAAATGCATAACCTGATCTACAAACTGATCACTCGCTTTATCACATTGACCATAATGGCAAACAGGATTCTAGAAGAAACCGCTTTTTCTAATAAAAGAGTTTCAAGTTGACGTATGATGCCCTTTATGCTTCTCAAGCACAGAAAACGATGGGCTTTAGTGTACAGGTGATCGTTTACATTTTCTCAATGTCCTGGACTTTTTAAGCACATGGATCAGAAGAGGCAGAGTGGTTATCATTTAACAAGCTTTAAAAATCTTGTTCAGTTCTAAAAAAAATAATAATATAAATATTTTAGGTTTTTTAATCTATTGCCAGCTATAACCTTAGGGGCCTATTTAATTCAACATTGAGATCATTAATGCATAGATTTCTGATACACAGCAACAAATAATTTTACTTTGCTGGTATGCAAGGCGATATAAAATCGTATTTGTCATGCAATGATTCAAAGATCTTTAATCCAGGAATACACCTTACTGTATCCTTACACCTTCACGAAATTAATTTCATGAACATTAAGGAACAGTACAATAGCTCTCTATTCATTCAGTCTATTTCCCACCTTTTATATAAAAAATATGGCATGATGGACAACAATACCATGAAGATGGACAAATGCAAAGCATCAGTGAAATCAATAAAGTAGAATTCAAGAAGAATGCCCAGGCTATATTCCACTCTTTACAGTAGATTTAAGTCTTGTATTAAAATGTAAATAGTACTAAAGAAACACACACACACACACACACCCTTCAGGAAAATAAATACAGTCTACAACTGTTCTTTCTTCTAACTTTCATTTCTAAGTATTCTAAATACTCTCCATTACTGGACTGGGGTCCCTATGAAGAAGTGATGAGAGAAAGACACCTATGAAAAACAAAGCAATTAGATAAGATTTCCCCATGCTTAGAGACATAAAGAGTATAAAAATATTCTATAGTATCCCTGAGCACAAAGAAAAAACTATATAGTTCTCAAATGTAAAGAAAAAGTATTTCTCCTTTAAGGGAAATGGTATTTATTTTCATAAGAGGAGGAAGTACAATCAAGTTATTACATCCATGCCTGTTTTTCACTAATCCTTAAAACCCGGGAGCTGGAGTTATATTGTCAGAATCATCCATTTAGTTGAATCTAAAAAAAGATTACCTATACAGATAATCTTTGACAACCACAACTGGGAAAGAATTTCCACTGTTAAGCAAGAGAGTTGTTATGTGAGTTGGTTTTTTGCCATGGTTGTTAACTGAAATCACATGGTCTTTAAGCAAATATGGCTCGTCCAACTGACTTAATTTGCCTGATACTATCTGGGAAGGTCACAAAAAATGATCTCATGACCCTGGGATTCCGCAACCATTGTAAATACATGCTGGTTGGCAAGTGCCTGAATTTTGATCATGTAACTAACCCTGGGGATGCTGTGACAGTTGTAGGTATGAGGACCGATCGTAACTTTTTCAGTGTCATTTTATTTGAATAGTTGCTAAATGAATCATTATTAAGTCAAGGTCTACCAGTATAGTCAACCATTGATGTAATGGACTGATGTACATTACATCCAAATGCCTGCTAAATTGTAAATGGGATTTTACTCCTGAGGAAACGTGTAAGATAATATAATGTTCAATATACAAGTCCATCTGGGTGCCCAAGCAAAATTGACTACATCATGTCAAGTGTTCTGCGATTGTACTGTCATCAATTGTTTTAACATTGGAATCACACGATAAAGTGAAGATAGACTGTAGAAAAGAGCATATGAAAATGATAAAGACGTCACAAAAAACAAAAATAAAGAGTGATAAGATATTAGAGGAAACAATTATTTTGAGATTAATCTATCAAATCACTCTGCTCTATTGCAAGATTTGGAAGGGATGAACTTTATGGACCAAAATGAACAAATAGTCAAAACATCTTTGAATCTATTACATCAGCACTACCAGAAAAACACTTTGTACAGTCAAAAATCTCTGATGAAACTATTGATTTAATGAAAAAACAATGGACAATGAAGAATATTGGAAGTTTCACTAATAAATTTGAATATGTTGAATGTTGCAAGACCATAAGAAAATGTATCCAAGATGAAACATATCAGTTTAACTTGAAGCTTCTGAAAAAGGCAACTGAAGAAAACAACGGGATTAACAGAGCAAAATACAAGAAAGAAGTTTTGTACTAAACGTGAAGATGGCTATGTGTGTAAAACAAGACAGGAATGTTAGAAATAATTGGAAAATTCTATTCAGAGCCACACAAAGGTCAAGATCACTCAAAAGTAACAACACCCACAAAAGAGGAAACGCCAGATATCTAAGTGGAGGAAGTATCAAGTCCCACAAAATCAGTGAAAAATGGCAAAGCTTCAGGAAATTACTATGTTATGGCTGAAATGCTGAAAGCTGGTGGTCACAGTTTAGACAAGATACTAACAAAACTATAGTTGAGATGCATCAGTGAAGAAAAAATACCCGGTGTATGGAAAAATGCTGAAGTGATTCTTATACACAAGAAAGGAGTCCAAGATGATTTAAAGAACTATTGTTCAATAAGTCTTCTTTCAATCATCTACAAGGTTCTCACCACAATAATAACAAAAAGAATATTGAGAACTTTAAATGATGCACAGCCAAAGGAGCAGGCAAGGTTCAGAAGTGGTTACAGCACAACGGATCACATCCATTTTGTTCAACAACTCATCAAAAGGCACAACGAGTAAACCATGCTTCTGTGCATATACCATGCTTCTATGAAAAGGCATTTGACTCAGTATTCCAGCAATCAATAACTAAGGCATTGCTCAACCAAGGCTTAGACACTGCTTACATAAACTTACTACAGTCAATATATAAAAAAACAATGGCAACAATTTGCCTTAATGATAAAGTAGAAATCAACATAGAATGAGGTGTATGACAAGGTGATACATTATCACTTATCCTTTTCTCAGCCTGCCTTGGAGAAGTATTTTACAAAGTAGATTGGGCAAAAGATGGAATAAAAATCACTATTTAAATCACTTAAGATTTGTAGATGTTGTTGTTCTCTTTTCACAAGACCCAGAAGAGCTGCAAGGACACATATAACAGATGCACAAAGCAGAACTATTTGGCTTAAAAATAAACCTGAAAAAGAGCTAGGTTATGTTTAATCAATTCACTAAAGAAAGAATTTTTTATATCTGGAGAAAAACTAGACGTAGTAGACCACTACATATACCTTGTCCAACAGATCTCAATGGAAGGTGATAAAGAAAATTGAATGGCATGTTAAATATGGTTGGCAGGCATTTAGCAAGATAAGCCTAATTTTCAAGAACAACCTCCCCTATGCCTGAAAAGTTTTTGATGTGTGCTACCTTCCCTAACATATGCCAGCGAAACATGAACACTAACCTCACAATTGATACAAAATCTACAAGTGGTGCAAAGAGTCATGGAAAGATGCATGCTGGGCATTACAAGTCAAGATAGAAAGACCTACACATGGATTACAGAACAAACAAAAGTATACGATATCATCAAGAGAGTAAAATAATTGAAATGGAAATGAGCTGGTCACATAGTAAGAAAAACTGATGGCAGGTTGATCAAGGCAGTCACAGAATGGATCCCACTTGATAAAAAGCATCCATGAAAGAGACCTAAAACAAAAGGGATCGACGACATCTGCAAGTATTGCGAAGCCAATTCGCAAAAACAAAAGCTCAGGACCGTATAGCTTGGAAACATGCAGAAGAGGCCTTCATCCTGCAGTAGACAGACAATGGCTAAAATGATGATGATGATGGAGTGTGTGTGTGTGTGTGTAACATGTATGGAGATTTTTTGGATTGATTTGCCAAAGTCTGTTGGTTCAGGCAAAGTCCAAGCTCAGATTTTACAGCCTGCTGAACTGAGATTTCCAAATCTAGAGGGTTTCTGTATTTCAATTTTTCATCCCCTCCCCCCATTGCTTTAAAGGTTTGCTAGAAATTCTGCAACTTTAAATGTAGCTCCAAGCCTGTTCTATTTTCTTTCCCATATTGTTATAAAACAAAAAATTATTCATTCAGGAAATTTTTATGGATTAATTTTTTTTAAGTAGTACATTGGTATAATGTTAACATTTGGTTGGAGAACAATTTACTTGTTACACTACACTTAACAACAGTAATATCTTCTGCTAATGTAGAAATAGTGTTCTCTATCTCTGGAGTAATTCATTAAAAACTGAGATAAATTTTGGAAAGCTTGATTTCTTTTTAAACTCTAAATGAAGGGGAATACCCAAATCAAATGTAAATATATCATCCAGCTAATGATGTGTTTTGTGCTGACTTGATGGAAATGGATTTTTTTGGTTAAACTATTGTTTATAAATAACAAAGTTATTTCAAAAAATAATTATTCTGTAACTGTTGAAAAACTAGCAGAAATAAGCAAGATTAATGCTAATTTAAAATGTTGTATACATCATTGTCCTCCAAACAATTCTAAAAATTAATTAGATTGGACAGAATTTGATTTGATTCAATGCAAAGGATTTTACAAATATGTATCTGCTTGCTTGATACTATGATCATGCTAAATATATCATATAAATGAAATTTACATTAGCAAGTAGTAAAAAATATGAATTCAAGTTATATCAAAGAAAAATGCTTACAGAATCTTCCTACCTAATGAATAAATTAGGATTTCAGTGAATAAAGTATGTCTTCATGACTGGTGATTTAAAACATTTTTTCCAAATCAAATCCTGCTTTATTCTAGTTGTCAGGGACAATTAGTTGCAACCTACTACAAATAAATCCTGAAGCTATTACAGGATTTAACACAGAAATCTGTGGAGCCACCGCTATTTCATGTTAAAACTAGGGCCATATGCTTATTCCATGTGGTTCAACATCAGCTATTCCTTCTTTTCAGTCTTCATTTTTGCTCTGATCATTATTTGCCTATTATGAGTTCTGGAGAATTTGAACATTTGCATATTTTAAGAACTTTTGAGTTTGTCTAATATAGATATTTTGTTTTTGTTTTTCTTGTTTTACATTAATATGCTGCCTGGAGTTCCAGGCCATGTACATGGGGTGGGAAGAAGACAGTTCTCACTTTATCCCCTATATAAGATGAAGTAAAATCCAGTATAGTGTAATGGTTCACGTACTGGACTAGGTGAAGATTCTAATCCCCCATTAGATATAAAAGCTGTCTGCCTGACTTTGAAAACACCATTTTCTCCCAGACCTAGACAGGTAAGTATAAAAAGCCATCTTTCTCCCAACCCACACTGGACTGCCAATGGACTGATTTGTGTTGACATCAACAAGATAAATTAAATCCAAAGAATATTTCAGATTTATCCAATGGACCCACAGTTGAGTCCAAATCATTGTTATTCTGCAGTGATCCTCATACCAGTATTTGAATTAGTTTGACAGATTTTAAGAACATACACACATGCATAAGTTACACATTCTCTATTAAATTACAAATAATAAATCTTCACCACTTAATTATATTATCAAAAAATAAGTATTTGTATAACAATTACATAAATATATACAACTAAAAAGAACATGTTACTGGTGGAATAGTTGAAGTTCAAAAGAAACTAGTGACTTTTTCCAAGGCAGTAAAACCCAATGATAGTCTGACAATCAATTAATACAATAATCCTCTTTTTTTTAAAACAAATATCAATCCTACACTCCAAAATATAAACCTTTGAAATGGAATGTTTTCTTACTTACATATTCAGGTTTTAATTTCTTGTCACCTCCTCGTACAGCCACTTTTTCTAATTTGTCTATAATGGGCATGATCATTTCCTCATCTTTTAGTCTAAGTTCTTCATGTATTATTTCAATGTCACGAACTGGCTCCACGCTTCCTTCAACATGCGTGATATCATCATCATCAAACGATCCTTTGTGGAAGCAAAAGTGGGTGGTTAGGCAATATTCTTAGCTAATAACAACAATGCTCAAAATACCTAATGTCACAAATGTTGTAGATGCACAAAACAAACCCAGGATGGGGGTAAAAATTAGACACAGCAAACCCAGTAGTTATGGCTATGAGGGCAGAACACAATTGATATTTTAAATTTTCCAGGGTCCTTTTTCGAGTCAAGAGTCAATATTATCTCATAATTTCTTAGAGCTGGTTGAGAAAAATTGTCTTTATATATCATTTGTTAAACACAGTAGCTTAGAATAAAGTAAACATTGAAACTGCCAGGAAGTTCTGTCAAAGAATGGTGAAGTTCTCTAGTATAGTAATGGGTTTCCAAGGGAAACAGAATTTACGAAAAGAAAGGGGGGGCAAGGGCCTGAAATCATCTGGCAGACCTCTTCTCTGCTTCCAACTACTTTATCACTATGGTTCTGACGGTGATTAGATAATGAACCACTCAGACACACAATTTACACAGCAGCTAATTTCATCGGTCTGATTTGAGGGTATGGTTTTTAGGGGGCCATCAAAGAAGCAGATGAAGGTGCATTTGTCATATGTGAGTGACAACCATTCACACTATCTCAACAAAATGGTGCTGGCCCTTATTAGAAACACATGCTATTATCACATATTTAAAGTGCAGCTGAAGCCATAATTTCAAATTGCCAACTGGAAACATAAGGGTAAAACAACCAGATATTACTGAAGCATGTGTACTGACTTTATGCCCTTCTGAAGACATAATGTGGCAACATAATTCAACTGGGATACTCTTGAGTTATCAATAAAGAATCGTACGAAAACAAAAATTAAACATTTATTAATAGCAAACTATAATTTAAATTGTAGGCTTATTCATGAATAATTCATGACAAAAAATTTTGACACCATGTAATAGCAGAATCAACCCACTAACTTCAGACACAATGCTTTAAGCACAATTTAGCATGGTTACAACATTTTTAGTGTTGCCAATTATAATAACCGCCTGATTAAAAAAAATCTTGTGACCCAATTCTTTTTTCTAATTGAATTTGGATCGTGAAATTTAATGCTGTACTCTGAAACACCTAGGCTGCATGAAAATAAAACCTCCCAGCATTTCTGAAAAGATGTCAGCCACACGTCAGGCCAATTCATGTCACCTTTCTCGTTGTGTGAGGAATATCACCGTGTCTTCATTTTGAAAACTATGCATGGTAAAACTAATCTTTTCCCTTCTAATTATACAACTGAAAAATTCAGACAGCAGCTTGTCATCTGGTGTTTTTTTTCCCCCTAAAAACATTGTGAGGTACATTTTTTCCTGACATTGCTTAGCTCATGTGGCCACATATGCCTTCACAGGTTAATACTAATCCTTTAAAGTGTTTATTTTTTTAAAAAAAAAAGAAAACGTGAAGATCTTTTAATGCTTACAACCAACACTGGTTAATTTGACTCATTTATTTTGCAGTAACTGCATTTTCAAAATATCTGAAAAGAAATCCATCAGGTAAAATAATATCAGATGATGATGACAATTATGATGTTTTGCATTCCCCACCTTGGTCCTATTTTGCAGGAATCATTTCCTTCCTTCTCAAGCTCTAGGCTGTATTTTTATTACCCCTTGACTATAATAGTAAAAGGAAGTATTTAGGTATATTCTTGTCACTTTACCATATTCGTCCTATGACTATTTTTTTTGTAAATATTTGAGAATTTTTAGACACATGTTCTATTCCAACTTTGTATGGATTTACATTTAACATTTTAATCATTCAAAGAGGTATTGGGATCTTGCCAAACTGAGGAAGTGCTTTTATTTTACAGTCCAATTTTAGTGGAGCCCCAATGGAAGTAAGGGTCAGAACTTTAAAAGAATTTCAAAGAAAAATAAAGAGTTGCAAAAAATTATGTAAGGAAAGGCTATTTGACTGATTTACAGGAAATTAATTAATTATTGTAATTAATTAAATTAACAGAGTTGCTCTTTGATATTCCTTTAATTTTAATTTAGGAAGATCAGTTACATATCTTGCCTTTTAGACATAAACTTTAACCACAGAATAGATTCCTCTTAATCAAATTGTCTGAAATATGCTTTATAAACATAACTATAATTAATAATCATTTATCACTTAGATTAGAAAAGGCTTATCTTTTTAAAATTCAATTAAAATCTGCTTTTTTCTAACACAAACCATTATTTCACATCCTCTACCACTCTGAACTAATGAAGAAAAAGTCTAAACTTTCTTTTATGTGATATCCTTTAAGACAGGGGTGTAAAACTCGATCCCATCGCGGCTGTCTCAGGATTTTGTTTGCCCTTCAGTGTCCAGGGTGGACGTCCCTGGTCGCAGCCAACTGGATGGATGGGACCGGTCCCTCACCGTCTTTGTGACAGTCACACAGGACAACTCTGGGCCTTGACACTCTTGCTTTAAGATACTTAAAGAGATTGATTATATCCTCATTCCTTTCCCTTTCCCATACTTTTTCTCTTTTCAGGTATAAACATTCCCAACCCTCTCAAACTCCTTTTGTGAGCAAATTTCTAGTGTCAATTCCTTCTCTTCACTAAACCTATTCCAGGTTGTGTGAAAGCTACACAATAAGCAAACACAATATCCAAATATACATTCAACTTACTTAGCTACAAAGTGGTATTAACTAAACTGTTATTTAAAATTATATTTCAAACTGATCAATCAGAATGTGCCAGTGTAACTAACAATAGCGACTGGATTAAAAACTATGATCTCTCTGGAAAAAAAAGGCAAAGATTTATTTTAAACCTAAAATTTCACTATTCACATATAAAAAGAGAAAATGAATCTATCATCATCTTGAAAAAATAAACACTATTTCCGTGCACCCAGAAGTACAATTCCAGTTACTGATCAAATAAAAATTGTATTTGCAACATCTAGCTGCCCACACTGCTTTCCAGCCATACAGATTTGGATATGATACTCTTCCCACTATCATGTAATAACATGGCACTATAATGCTGTTATCTTACTATTTACATTTTATTCACTTTTATAACAAATGTCTCACATATAAGTCTATCTCAGAAAATTCTTTTAAATATGTGCTCCTTTAAATATGAGTACAATTGTATGTGTTTTTAAAAACAAAGTATAACTTAGGATGGATAATGAAGATTTCAGAAGGGAGACCACATGATAGTTTCAGCACATGTTACGCTTAAATATTAAATTGCATAAAAACGATCATTTTCCAGTGCCTTTGTATGACAGAGGTAGAGTCTCCACTTTGTGCACCAAATATGGCTGATAAGTTTATTTATCTAGCCACCCTTATTATTGTATACACAAAAATGTGAAATCACAGCTGCCAGTTCTCTAGCTGGTATTGGCCTTCATTTGCATTGAGTACTTCCCAAGAACCTGGGATGTTGTGATGTATCACTGCAGTATACGTGCGGATCCAAGCAGCATGGGCTTTTGTAATTGACAGATGGAAATTCTGCCAATGTGCATATTTTTAAGTACCCAGTATGGCGCCCAGTGTACCAATACCCATGGAACCACCACAGCCAGTTTATTCAATCTTTTAATTACTTTTGCTTTATTTTGCCATAGGCATTCTATTCTATTTGCAGATCTTTGTATTTTGTGGTTTTTCTCCAGTTCTTTCTCTTCTATTCTGCTTTCTCCAGATACTGCCATGTCCACTACCCAAACCTTTCTCTTTCTTATTGACAATTAATAAGTCTGAGCTATTATGTAGCAGGTTTTTTTTTCTTATTACACTCAAGGAACCTATTACTATTAATGTAAAACAGCCTATCCTTCAACCTCTCCTAATTCAAAGTTCTATGAATTGGCTCTAAAATGTTTCCAATTAGTCTGCATGAAATACTCCTTTAGACTGTATATTTTTGTTTGCTCTTTCAATGACTCACTTTTGACTCACTGTTTCACAGTCTTAAAGACCACTCTCATCTGTTTCACTTCAACAACAGCCCAGATATCCTTTTCGTATAACACAATAAAAGGAGCAGTTTCTACAGATTATTTACGTATTCTTCTACCCTGCTTCTTTCCATATTTTAACATGATATAAATTCCATCTATATTTTATAGGCAACCTTTAAATTACAAGCTGCCTTGGTATTATTTTACAATATGCTTCCATTTCTTATACCGTCCATATGACAATTATTTCAAAACATCCAGAGATTTTGTCAATGCTTATGTTATACCTGTCAAGATCTGATGACTCTATGTTATGTATTCCTCTGAACAGAACCACTACACTTAGTTACAGGCTATCATCAACCAATTCATTCTCTTGCTAAAATCAAGTCATCCAATTACTCCTTGACTAATCAAGGCTGTTTTGGCTTTTTCTTTTTTCAAAAGGTACTCAACAGCATAAACAGTTCACTTACAAGAAATGGAAAGGGGCTAATCAGCAGAATTATTGTTTTGCTGCTACAATTTGCAGTATTTAAATGCAGTTGCTGATTGGACTGAAAGTTTTATGATACAGCAAAGGAAACTAGTTTGACTTAAATATGAAGCTGCCTACGTCTTGCCTACCGAAGGAAAGAAATGCAGAAAACTAGAATGTTTGCAGCACTTCATTTTTTACATTTATGTATCTAAGCAAATGTTAAAATATATAAAATAGATGTGAATATTCTTAATTTGCTAGGCATGCTTATTTTTCCATCTTTTCTAATTTTCTGATTTTCTGTTCATGTTTTTACCGTGAACAGACTCTCCCTTTTGTTTCTAACACACTGAGGCTCAGAATTTAAAAATCCAAGTACTATATCAACAGTTAATTTATTGATTAATCAATAAATATCAAGAGACTATAAAAACAATACTGAAAAACTAGAACATATTTTTCTATCATCTCCCCTGTGGAACTCCCCAATCAGTTCTAAGCGATCCATCCTTTTCCTGATAGTCTTTGATAAAAGATTCAGCCCTCCAAATAATGTGCAATCTCATTCCCTATAAAAATTTAACAGTTGATCCTGAGTGTCCCAATGTATCCTAAATTTCAAAAAGGACCTAGGCAATCAACTCTTATACAGAGTATAGTTTACCATCGAAGAAAGTATGTACAATGTATTCATAGTGTATTTCTAAATAAGAAAACATGAGACAAATACTTAAAAGTTTAAAGAACACCAGCAGAAAAACATACCAACTAGGTAACAGAAATAAATATTAACAAATTCAGTGAACTGATAAGATGACATGCATCAATACATTCATTAAATATAAGGACAAATTAAAAAGTGATGGGAAAGAAGGATCTCTCTAGATAGACATGATCCATGCAAAATAGATATCTAGTCTTGATTAGAATAAAACTATCTGCAGACACTTGAAAGATGCTTCCTTTCATCTTCCTTTTTCCTCTCAACAGGCCAATAGTTAATAAACTTTTTAAAGAAATTTAATTGGGCAGACAGGTATGTAGCCTTGGACATGATGTGCTTTATAATTTTTCTTTACATTTCTTTTATCTGTTGCTTTTAGTAAGATGTTAATTGGCAGATTTGGTCCTGTGAGTTGGACAGCCCTATAAATTAAATAAATACATCTGGGAGTTGTAGGTGGCTTTATTTCTTTTCTTAAGTAAGGCACAAATCATCAGGCTCAAATTATCATACTTTGGACACATTGCAAAAAGACCGAATCTTCTAGAGAAGACTCTGATGCTGGAAAAGGTTCAAGGAAAGAGAAGAAGAGGATGACCAGCAGCAAGGTGGATGAACTGATACAGTGATGATGGATGCACCATTCAAAGGCCTGAAGAAGCAGGTTAGAAAAAGATCATCCATTATATAATGTATTCCATTCTGAATCTTGGAATTGGGTATTCTGCCTGGAACCTTTGAATCCAAATAATTTGATTCTGTAAATTGATGTTTACTTGGAAATAAATCTGATGGAGTAATTTTCACTTGTGATACAGAAATCTGGGGTTTAATTCTTCATCAATACAGCATCATAATTCTTCTCTCAAATAGCAAAGTAATCAGTTGAAAAATCTAGGTTTCTCACAGCAATAGGAAACTACATTAGGGTTAGCTAGAGACAAAACATGACCAGTCCAGAATTTAACTGAAATTAGGAAGGAATCCAAAATATCTGAAGTTGCATGGCTATTACAAAAATTCCTCATTTCTTTAAAAATAATGTAATTCTATAAATGACAAAGTATTAAAACTTTTTGTTGGCTTGTTCCATAAATCTGGAACACCTTGTATCAGTATCAGAGAGGAAATGAATTCTTAAAAAGCCCAAATATATGCACTTCACAAAGCTGGTACTACAAGGATAAGGTACAAACTGGGGGGGTTACATCTAATCTAACCCCAATTATTATTCCAAATCTTTCTGTTTTTTTTAAACAAGTTTCGTCCCTTCTATTCATCCTTAATGGTCCCCTTCATTTAGAAAAGTTACTTCTGTGGTAGGAAAACAGGTCTGTGTTGGACCCTATTGGAAGTTTCCTGCTTGCATGTTTGTAAAATATAACCATGTTGTGGATTGATGTCTCCTATTGTGTCCACAAGCCAAACATCTCATAATAGATCAGGGTCGCTTTTTAAGATTAACTCTATAGTGGTCTCTCCCATACAGGAAGAGGCTACCTTACAGGGAGAGACCGCTGTAGAGTTAATCTTAAAAAGTGACTCTGAAGCATAATCATCTTTACTGCTGTTCAACTGCTAAGCTGTGTCTGACTCTTTGCGACCATATGGACCATAGCACGCCATTGTTCTGTGTCCTCCACTGTTTCCTGGAATTTCTCCAAATTCATGTCCATAATCATCTAGGGACTTTAAAACTCTGGCTTTCAAGTCATAGCCTTGACATCCATGTATCCAATCTATGTAAAGGAAATTGATTAATTAATACTACAAAAAACCTTTCTTTGTATCTGATTTCCCAAGGGTGCAGTTTAAAAGCTGCTTGTCGTCTTTTTGATATTATATGCTAAGAGCTAGGTTACAAGTAGAGCCTGTCCCTTGTATAAGTTTGGCTTATCTACTAAAGTTCCCCAGTGTTTAACAAATCTAAGCCTTCTAACCTGATACTGCCCCCTCATCTATTGCGGCATGGAACATTATCCATCTAGCTAGCTCAGTGTGTACAGCAGATAGCATTTCTTAGAAAGCTACCTTTGGCAGTATTGGACTTGCAGTCTGCTTCCTAGCAATTTGTCTTTAATGATTGATTAACTATATTTCCCTATATAAGAGAATAAGAGTTGAAAGGGACCTTGGAGGTCTTCTAGTCCAATCCCCTGCTCAAGCAGAACCCTATACCATTTCAGACAAATAACTGTCCAATCTCTTCTTTAAAATCTCCAGTGTTGGGATACCCACAATTTCTGGAGGCAAGTTGTTCCTGTGATTAATTGTTCTAACTGTCAGGAAATTTCTCCTCAGTTCAAGGTTAGTTTTCTCCTTGATTAATTTCCATCCATTGCTTGCCTTCAGGTACTTTAGAAAATAGGTTGATTTCTTCTTCTTTGTGGCAGCCCCTTAGATATTGAAACACTGCTGTCACCAGGAAATCTAATTGCCTATCACAAACCCATCTGCCTAACAATTCAATCATCTGGAGCCAAAGTCTTCTACTTCCAGACTGTCCTCAGTGTGACATCTTATGAGTTCATCACCCTCATACACAAACATCTCTTTTACCCTCGAATTGTGTCTTCCAAGATCCTGGTTCTTTTTGACAATATGAGAGTTACATTTCTGGGAAGGGATGAAACTATTACATCTGAGTTCTCTATATCTCTCTGGCTAGTTACGTATCTTCTGTTCAGCCACCTTAGCTTAAGGGAATGAACTTGCTCTTCATGATCCAGGAGTTCATCACACTGAGCACATATAAAACTCTATATGTGAAACGTATCAATAAAGAATAACTACTACGTTCAAGGAGTGCTGTGAATTTTACAGTATGATGATTAACACTGACTTTAAAATGTCAGCTTTTTGATTTGTGACAATAGATGTGTATGGAAAATGGCATTCCAAAATGTATCAAAGAATTTAAGGTTAAATTGTGTAATCTGCAGACAGAAATTAGAAATATTATAACAGCAGTTTTTGTAGCTAGATTAGTCAACAACCTAAAGTGAAAAATGAAAGTGATTGACTAACATCTTTGAAATAAAGCATTTTTCAAATACTTTGTAACTTCAATTCCATAGTGCTTCATAAAACATTAACTGGTTGTAATCATTTGCAGTGTAATTGTGGACATTTATATGCTTTTCTTATGCACAGAACATAGCTATTAGAGCTGAATGGTGATGGTGTGAAGTATAGGTTAGATTGGGTGAAATTAAAGTAAATTACTCGGGGATGTGGAATTCTGAAAATAGAAACAGTCAATGATTTGCAACCTTCTTGATGATCAGCTTCAGAGAACCCTAAATGGCAAGAACTTACATATTTTAAAGTTAACTAGTTTTTTAATATTATGTATAAATATAGTTTAAATGGAAGTACTAAGTGACTTTGAAAAACATTATTTTCTTTGGTTTATCAGTCTCTTTAGCCTAAGATTTTTTTTCATTAAACATTTTTATACTCTCAGGTATAAAAGCAGATAATGAAAAATTGTACTGCAACGTTTTTATGTAAATGTTTTATATACAGATTTTTGCACACATAATACAGCATTTCTGGATTTCTAACAGACCTGTCCAATAGCTAACAATCAGTCCGTAAAAATTAGGACAGAAAAGTGATTTTACTATTTCAATACATGGAAATTAAGTACTGATAATTGACAAAAGAAATCTAGTAATCCATATTAAGATTAGCAAGAATCTGTTTTCTATTTTCCATCACATCAGGTAGAGGATTAATGAAATATTTATTCTGTCCCTTTGAAGACTAAGATGAACTCAGGTTCTATAATAACTGTCTTAATTGTCACATACTTTTTAAAAATGTGGCCAAGAGTTAGGAAAGTTGGCCTCTCTGTTGGACAGCATTTCTCTGTTGAAAGCATGTCCAAAAACTCTATTTCTACAGGAAGTAACTGGCCTGGTAAACCTCAACTACTTCAGCCTGAATCACATAAGTTCTTCAGATTTCAATTACAGGTAAATCTCATTTCATGACTGTTCACAATAATGAAAAAAACTAACTTTAAACCAATTCTCATATTTACAATCATTATAAGTCTGTTAAGCTAAGGAAAAGGTGAAGTAAAACTAAAAGAACCTAGCAACCACTTCACTGAACAACCAAACGTCAGTCCAAATTGTGGGAGCTTTTAAGTGAGGACTGCTTGTATTGTCTTAATTCACTGTTCAGCTAAAATGGGATATAAGATGCATGACCAGAATATAGCAATTCATCTAAGAGTCACTAATGTAAAATATGGGAGATGCTAAGTTATACGCTCCTAAGAAAACTACATCAGGAACTAAGCTCAAGTCAATGGCATCTTTACATTTTTAATAGGGAGACTGTTATTAACTCCCGTTAATATGTCAATCCATTATAATTCTGAAAATGGTAAAGAAAATTGTATACATATTTATTCAAAATTAAAAACATGCCAACCAATACAGAAATGTGCTGCTTATCTGAGAACCCTGAATATGATTTGTTATCAAAAGCTCAGAAGGTATATAAGTCATGGATCCAATCTGGGTCGATCACCAGGACCAGGGATTTGGTCTTTCGAGCTTTCAGACTCGTACTGGAAGCCATCCTCAGGACCTTCTCTCACGTACTGAGAGATAAGTTCCCTGAGGGTAGGCTCTAGTTCGAGTCCAAGCTCAAAAGACTAAAACACTGGTTCCAGTGATTCACCCAGACTGGATTCTACAACATACATACATACATACATTCATTGATATATATATATATATATATATATATATATATATATATATATGCGCAGGTCTTGGCGTGTTCGGGTCTTTATATATATATATTTCCCGTGTAAGATTGAGAGTATCTTGGCGACGTTTCGACGAGGTCTCACTCACCATCTTCAGGCTGGTACTTTCAGCTTCAAGCTTGTGCGAGCAAAGCGTGATCAGAGCTGCCGTCTCTCTATAAATACTGGTGGGGAGGTGTGGTGTGCTGGCTCTGTTGTAAGTGGGCTGGTTGGCTGTGTTGTTACTTCTTGATTGGTTGATGGAGTTGATGTTTGCAGATTGGTTGGCTTTTTCATAAGAACCTGTGTGGCTGAAGTACTGGCTGTGTGTCTATCAGCCTTCTGTGTTGCAATGACCAATCATGCTTTGCTCGCACAAGCACGAAGCTGAAAGTACCAGCCTGAAGATGGCAAGTGGGACCTCATCAAAACATCACCAAGATACTCTCAATCTTACACGGGAAAAGACCCAAACACACCAAGACAGACAGACAGACAGACAGACAGACAGACAGACAGACAGACAGACAAATATAAAGATATAGATATAGATAGATATAGGTAGATAGATACAGATATATACATACATACATACATACATACATACATACAATATGGTAATAATACTGAACATCGACAAATTTACTGAACAGTAGTATAGATATTTCTAATGAACTGGAGATGGGTTAATTCACTTATTATATTCACTTATTTATATATCACAAACTTCATCTACTTTACTTATCTTAAGTGTATAGGCATTTTCAAATTACTTAGATACTTTGCCATAAATAAAGGGTTAAATTTAGTTATGTGATTAACCTAAACACTGAAATTTTGCCCCCAAACCCTCAGATAATGTTATCTGAACTTCTTTTTCATAATATTACTGAAACAGCAATAGTTAGGTTGAAAACTCTGTGGGCCAGTAATGTTGCTGAATTAAAATTTCCAGCAGCTTTTGCCTGTATTTTAAAGGAGCAGCCCATGTATAATACGTCCAAGCTATTCACATAAGCTAAATATAATTTAAAATATTTAACTGAAAGTTCAAGAACCTCTAATAACAGAGACCACTCAAATATGCTTGCACAATCTTAACTGCACCTAAATAAAGTCACATTTAGGGATCATTTTTAAACTTTATGATTATGAATAATGAATAATTCATACATCAAACCACTTCAAAAGAAAATACTAAATGGAAACTAGAAAGCTATTTATCACCTATATATAATGTCACATCAATCACAGAGCAACATTTTGTTTTTAAAGCGCTTCCATTGAAGAACTTGTTCTCTTTTTCATTTAGTGACTATTTTTACAAGTGCAGTACTAACAAACTAAGACTGAGAAGTCATCTCATGCATATTTCTGTTGTCCCACATCATTCGGAATAAACCTTTTTAGATCGTTAACTACCACAGGAGTGCTGATTACACAGCCACCAGCAATTTCCTAACCAATGACCACCTAAACGATGATGTGTTCGGCTTCTCAGACCCTGAAGCCTTTCAAAGGTGAATCATTTCACAGTTTGGAACTAGATCGCCATAGCAACTTCCCTTTGAGGGTTTTAGAATCACCATCCAGTAATTCTATGATCATCAAGCTCAACCATTCCCAATGGTTCTTTTCACAGCAGATGCAAAAGGCAGCCTTGAGATTTTGCAGCCTATTTCAAGCAATTCACCCAGCTTATTAGAATTCAAAATATTTCGACCTTCAGTCACAAAGCATGTTATCTGAAGGTACGGTGATCTCAAGTCAAGACAAGCAGACATTTAGATCTAATCATCCATAATGACAAGAGACAAAAAAACCCAAATAATCTTAATTCAGCCACTATCAAACTGCTTACGTTAACTACATGCAAGTCTTTCCACAGAAAAATGATAACAGTCTATGCAATGTTTTTATTGCAATCATCTGTTGGGGAGAAATATAAATGCTGCATTCTGACATGAAACTTCAGTCTAAACCAGCAAAAGGCTATCATTTATTGTTCTGCAAAACACATAGAAACAAAAGTATTTTTTTCTAAACATTAGCTCTGAAACACCTTTAAAAACGCTATTTTTAACAAAATGGATTGTATCTGAAAACTGCAATCTATGTCCATTCTAAGAAAATCTGAACACGAGAATTTAAATATAGGTGAGGATTCCTTGTTGCTCTCTGATCCTGGTTGTTTTCTTGCCAACCCTTCATTATCCAAACTAGGTAATAAAATCAGTGCTGATGATGGCCCTGATGATGTTACCTAGGTTGGGTAAAGAAACATCTGGAAGAAAACATCAAGATCAGAGGGCACCAAAGGAACCTCATTTCAACTCTGAGTTAAATACAAATGCCAGTAATACTTGAAAGCAATGGCTTTATCTAAAGCTCCTGAGGTATTTTAAATATAGAAAAGCATTTTCCCTCAATTACTGTAATCCGCTTTTGAATTATTAGTAATTACCATTATTAGTAATTATTATAAGGTATCAGAATTTTAAAAGCCTTAATATTAGAACTAACATTGGATTGACATTTAATAAATTTTGTTTGGCATACATATTCTGAACTATTTCTAACCAGATTTAATACCTTTCTAAAAAATGCTTAAATCTAAGACTTATAGACAGCAGTATAAGCAGGCTTCTCTTCACTCGCACTATAGAATCCTTCTCCTATCCTTCAATCAGATGAATCTGTTCCAAGAATTCCCAAATCTGAAGCACATTTGAAGGGACCCACCCAGGAGCTGTTTGTTTTTTTTAATGTTATGATCTGTACTTTTCTCAGCCTGCAAAGGACATGATGATGGCATAGTAACATATGTGGTAAAAACATTCAATTTTAAAAAATAATTGCAAAGGTATTACAGGGCTTCTTGAAAATTCAACTTGTGGCATTTAATTACAGACTTCATGTAGCAGTTTTATTTATTCAATAGTACCAATATTACAGACTTTTGTTAATTTTTTTTTCCAGATTAAACAATAGTCATAATAATCATTAAAATGAGCAAGTATAATAACGTAAGCATTCGATGTGAGAGAAATAACAATGAATGAGAATTATCTAGGGAAATACTAACTTTGTATTGTGCGGAACTATTTACATGCAACCTTCCATTTTAGCAAATATATTTGACATTTTTAAAAATCTCTGTCCAATATCACGACAGTTATCAAATACATAACTGTTTCCCATTTTTAAATTTATTTGAATGATTTATTGTGTAGCTCTTACAGGTCTTTCAATCTGCAATGGCTCTGCACACATGAAGGCCACATGAAAAGCATTTTAGACATTTGCAATTAGTATACAATCTTCAGGATATTAACCTGCTACAGGATCTTTTCTCATTCAAATTGTAGAAAGTCTGAAAGCCACTCATGTTCAACAGGTAAAGGAAAATACATGTGAGTTATACTCTCTCTGGGCTGAGAATGGGACAACTTGCCACAGCCAACTTGCTGCAGCCAAATCACCGCGGCCAAGTCGCAGCGGGCTAAGTCGCCACAGCCAACTCACCACGAGACAATTTAACAATTCTATTTAATTATTTAAAATAAATAAAAATTATTTTAATTTTTGCCATTCACATTTCATTCTGTCCCTCCTTTTGCACCCTTTCTTTAATTATTCTATTCCACCATTTCTTTGGTATTAATGTAAGTCTTGCCCCACAGCGAGCTGTCCTGTGGTGAAATGGTTGTGACAAGTTGTCCTGCAGCAAGTTGGCCATAGCAAGCTGGCTGAGGTGAGTTGGCTATGGTGAATTGTCATAGACCCTTCTGGGCTATGGTAATGTAATTTGTGACTTATAGCCATTTGCTTAGTAATCACTCAAAATTACAATGGACTCTCTAAAACATACCTACAGTTCTGAAATTCTGGCGGGTGCCCCTCCAGTCACATGACCACATTTCAGACACTTGGCAATGAGGCTGCATTTACAGCCATTTACAGTATCCTGCAATCATGTAATTACGATTCACATTTTTGCTGGAAACCGACGCTGTCTTTCAGCAAAAAAACCCCAGTGAACTTTAAGCTCACTTAATGACTGCCACAAAAAAATAAAAATTGATCGATCACATGGATGACCTGCTTTAGGACCATCATAACTTACGATTGTAATAGGATTTATCTATAATATTACCCATTAAAATCACAACTAATTCAGAATGCAACAGCCTATTTGCTTATAGAAGGAACAAACATCTCTTTATTCACACAGAACAGTACTGGCTTTCCTATTATTCCTTGATCCAGCTCATCTGTAGACTCCAGTATTCTCCCACTTTTTGTAATTTGCCAATTTTGAATGTATTTGTTTTGAAATATTGAAAACTGCCTTGAGTCTTTTAAAATAACAGCATATATATAAACAGTATATAAATTAGAAAGTGCTATATTCAGAACTAAAGAACAGTTGTCTAGAAAAACTGTTCTACTCAACTCTGTAATTGAGGACCGAAAATGAACTGCTAAGAAAAGTTTGATGGGAGAATTCAGGTCCCTAAAAAACTTCTCCTGAAGTAGATACCGTGCTCTTGGCTAACATCAGAACATAAAAAAGAGAAAACTTTCCTACTGGAATGAAGAAATGAAGATTAATAAAATTAAAAATTAATAATTCGGCTTATAATGGCTGTCATATTTGTGTTCCCACTAGAAAACAATCTGGCATATACTTGCAGCAAGTAGAAGGGTTTGGTGGCACTTACAGAAAACATCCAAGGGAGCAGTAACCTCCAACTAATGAAACAGAATGAATTTTTACCTGCTCCAGCAAAGAAACATGAACCAAAGAAGAGGAAGCAACTTTGCATAAGAAAAATAAAAGCAAAAGCCTAACGAATTACCAGCCAGAAATACTCTAAGAGACATAAAAGGTGAATAATTTAAAACAGAATCGGACTACTGAAAACGAAAGAAATTCTGAGCCTTAAAGAGAAAAGAAAAAGACACTGCAGAAGAGAAGGCAGTTGCTGGTTTTCTGAAGGACAGAAGAAGCAGAACTGTACTCTTTAAGACCATAAGAAGAGTTAGTTGTAGTTGGGACTGATGTACAAGGAAGCAAATCTGTGCCAAAGAGACACACCCACTATCTGACAGGAACAGGGATGAAAGACAGAAGATAACAGCTTCCAAGACTTAATAGGTCCATTAATAATTATTCCATGTGAGCAATGTATTCCCTATATGAAGGGACTGGTTTCAAGAAAAATCAATTGTCAAAGTTTCAGTCTTAAATACTTTGGCAAGTTGTAAATTGCTGGAAAAGGCATAAACCACTTCAGTTTCTGCAAGAAAGATCAGTAGGAGGCATAAGTGATAATAGACCAGACCATGGTGCTGAAAATCTGGATGTGTTTCAAAACTAGAAGGTGTTTGCCTGGTGAGTTTTAACTCTTTTTGCAACACCCAGGACATCTCTCTTTTTTCTTTCCTTCACTGTTGAATTCTCTCTTTTCCTTGCCACATTTCCATCCAGTTTTGGTTTTTCCCCTCTGATCTCAGTGCAATGCTCCCTTTTTATCATCTAAGGTTTTTTTGTTGCTGTTTTAAAAGGGGTATTGGTTTTACCTGACATGCCTTTTCTCAGGATGCCGATGGAGAATCCAAGCTTGGGTTGACATCTGCCTTTCTGCCCAGAGACTGAGTCCTCAATCTTTTGCCATACCTCTCCGTCAACTGCCGAGACCTCAGCTTTGATGAAGGCGTGGCCATCTGTTGGACTTCTTCATGATGTTGGCTCTGGCCCCTCCTGGACTCTGGACCAGACGGTCGCCAGGGTGGGGCTGGATTCTCCATTGGCATCCTGAGAAAGGGTGTGTCAGGTAAGACCAATGCCCCTTCTCCAGTATGCCGATTGGATAATCCAAGCTTGGGACATACTAAGCCGTCCTAAGGGCATATAGCAGTCTGGTTCTAAGGGCACCTAGCTGTCCTAAGGGCGTGTAGCAGTCTGGTTCTGAGTCCCCGGATCTGTATGCACCTGTTGAAGCACCCTCCTACTGAAAGCCGCTTCAGCAAAAGCGAAGGTGTCCAATTTGTAGTGCCTTACAAAAGGAGACAAGGGAGGACCATGTCACTGCCCTACAGATGTTTTCAATAGACGCCTGCATCGCCCACGCAGCTGTTGTAGCTGCGGTTCTTGTTGAATGGGCTGTCACTCGTCTGGGTACTGAGAGAGCCTGAAGCTCGTAGGCCTTGGCGATGCATGCCTTTATCCAGCAGCCTATGGTCGAAGATGTGGCCCTGGTACCCATCGAAAATGGTTGGAATGACACAAACAGGGATTCTGTTCTTTGATGTGAGGATGTTCTCTTGATGTATCTCTGGACAGCCCTCCTCATGTCCAAAGTGTGCGACTTCTTCTCCAGGGCATAGGATGGCCCTGGGCAGAAGTCTGGCAGTATTATCTTCTGGGCCCTATGGAATCAGGAGTTCACCTTGGGGACAAAGGAGGGGTCCAATCGTAGAAGTACCTTTTGAGTGGAAAGTACAAGGATCCTCTCTGATTGAGAGGCCTGCCAGTTCGGATATTCTCCTGGACAAAGTGATGGCCACAAGGAAGGTGACTTTGAAAGCCAGGAAGCGCAGACTAACTGTCTGTAGCGGCTCAAAAGGTGCAGAAATTGGATTCAGCTGGTGTTGAAAGCCTTAGATTCATAAAAATAGGTATTGCATGCATTTTAACAATGCTTATAATTTTATTTTTGCCTACCTTTCCAAAGTGGTGGGGAAATACACAATAAAATACAAAATAACAGAATTGAAAGGGGCCTTGGAGGTCTTCTAGTCCAAGCCCCTGCTCAACAAGAAACCTTATACCACCATTTCAGACAATTGATTGGAGAAACCAAAACTTCTGGAGGCAAGCCATTCCCCTGATTAATTGTTCTAATTGTCAGGAAATGTCTCCTTAGTTCTAGGTTGATTCTTTCTTTGATTAGTTTCCACTTATTGCTTCTTGTCCTGCCCTCAGGTGCTTTGGGGAATAGCTTGACTCCCTCTTCTTTGTGGCAGCCCCTGAGATATTGGGACACTGCTATCATGTCATCCCTAGTCCTTCTTCTCATTAAATTAATTCCTGATTTAAATTCCTGATTTCCTGGTTTCGTCAGCTGGGGAGGCTGTGACGGCGGAGGCTGCAGAGACGCTGGAGGCGGCGTTTTAGGGGAGGCATCGGCCTCGATGGTGATCTTGGCGGCCCCGGAGGCCTTGGCGGTTACGGAGGCTACGGAGGCTGCAGCGGCTGTGACTGTGGTGTCGATGGCAGCGACCTTGGATGCTGCTGCTGTCGGCTGCTGGGCCAACCGACGAGGCCCCGGACTGTTTTGGGGGCGTTTTTTTGGTGGCCCAGCGTCCGGGACGGTTTTGTCAGCCTCCTTGTCTTGATGGCCTTGTCAGCCTTGGTGGGAGCCCGGGTGGATGTGGAAGAGTTGGCGGCGGCAGACGGCTGGAATGCCTTGAGCCTGAGTTGTCGGGGCTCTTTGGCATAGAAACATCGGCTGGCTGGACTGACTCCAGCCGCGAATGCTGGTTCCGTCGGACGCTGGCCCGGTCGGGTGAGCTGCTGCCGGCCTGGTGGGGGTCAGAATTGACATTACCATTGGAGGGGGGACCCCCACGGTTGGCCAGCTTTTTACAGCTCTGGACCTTGGCCGTGATGGTGGTACTAACATCTATGGATTCTCTACCTGGACTCCCCGCCTACTTTTTGTGTTACTCTTGTCCCGTCTACTGCTCCTGCCTTCTATCTCCGGTTCTGCTGCCTGGTCTCCTCTGCTGCACTTTGTGGATGCAGTTGTCATCTTTCAATCAGCGGTCATGGTCCTTAATCCTTCTGGACCTTTCCCTTTTCAGGATTTGATTTCAGGTAGGGCCCCATTGTGGTGTGAGGACAATGGGAGGACTACCTCTCTACTGTGAGAGGATAGAGGGGCTTAACAACTGACCCATCAGTTCCAAGGCTGTTTTGACCACCGCGGTGAGAGAGCGGTTGGTCATTCATCTCCATCTTGGCCCCCCGAACGGGTGTGAGAGGCCCGTTCGTAGTGTTGAACTTGTTGGATACTGTTGCCTGGATCTTTATTCTCCACCCAGACACTTTACATCTGTGTAACATCTATCACCTTTGCCATATGATGCTTTATTCTATCCCCATCCCCTATGAATTGTAATTCATTGTTTTATGGGTGTTTACTCGCTACCGGAGCTATGGGCCCTCAGGACTGCGACCTTGTCCTTGAACTGGCCCATTGGGTTATCGACAGCTTACCTTAATGACAGATCCTGGGATCCCGAGAGGTGGCATGGCGCGACCAAGGGGTTAAATTTTAAATCAGGAATTAAGGGACGACTTTTAAATTTTTTAATTCGGTGTTTTAATGGGATAGGGAGGAGGGTGGGGGTGGAGGGGTCTTCTTGCAGCCCGGTGCATGGTGGGGGTGGGGTTGGGGGCCGGCGGGGCCCCAGGGTGTGAGGCAGGGACCGTGATTCCCAGGGTGGTCAGGATTGGCAGGAGACGTCGAGGCATAGGGCCATATCATGTGTCGGGAGCGCGTACCCGCCATCTTTGTGCGGTGGCGCTCCGACCCTATGGCCTCCTCCCTAGGGGGCATCGGAACTGGGACCCCTGGGCTTAGGTTGGTGTATTTTAATGCCAGGTCCGTGGCTAATAAGTCCTCCCTCCTCCATGAGATCATTGAGGAGGAGGCTGCGGACCTGGCCTGTATCACCGAAACCTGGTTGGGCCCGGAGGGAGGTGTCCCTCTGGTTGATTTGTGCCCTCCAGGTTTCCGGGTTTTGCACCGACCACGGGCCCAGGGTAGGGGTGGTGGGGTGGCTGTGGTTATTCGGGAGACCCTGTTTCCAAGGGAGGTCTCTGTTTCAGAGATAGGCGGGAGTGAGACCCTCCTCGTGAGGTGGGGGCCTAATGGTCGGGTGGGCTTGCTGCTCGCATACCTTTCCCCCAGCTGTGTGACAGCGGCCCTGCCTGGGCTTCTCGATATCCTCTCGGGGGTGGCGGTGGAGTTCTCGGACCTTATGGTCTTGGGGGACTTCAATCTGCCTTCCCTGGGGGGCGGGTTTGGCCCAGGAATTCATGGCTTCTATGGAAGCCATGGGCCTGACCCAGTTGATTCAAGGCCCGACTCACGAGGGGGAAATACTCTTGACCTAGTTTTTGTCTCTGAACAGTGGCGTAGTGACAGAGGGCAAGCCATTTTTACGGCGTTGCCCGTTCCATGGTCTGATCACTATCTCCTACGGCTGGTCTTCCAACAGGCTGCCCCCCACTGCTGGGATGAGGAGCCACCTAGATGGTTCCGCCCCAGATGCCTGATGGACCCTGAGAGGTTCCAGGCGGAACTGGGGTCTTTTCCCTCTTCCCTTGCCCACAGCTCTGCCGAGGATCTGGCGGCCGCCTGGCAACAGGCTGCGTTGGATGCCCTCGACAGGGTTGTCCCCATGCATACCCTTACACGCCGTGGATCCCGGATGGCTCCTTGGTATACCAAGGAGCTCCGGGAGATGAAGCGTCGTTGAAGGGGTTTAGAGAGCAGGTGGAGGTCCACCCGCTCCCAATCCGATCGAGCCCAGCTAAGAGCCCATATTAGGACTTACCTGGTAGCTATGAGAGCGGCGAGAAGGTCCTATCTCTCCGCCCTCATAGCGTCCGCAGATAACCGCCCAGCCGCCCTGTTTCGGGCTACCCGCTCTCTCCTTCGTATGGGGAGGGGCGGACCCGTTGGGAAGGGCTGAGGAGTTTGGTCAATATCTGTCGGATAAGATCGCTTGGATCCGGGGTGGGTTGTCCTCTGATTTGCAGTGGTCTGAGGAACGGGATACAAGCAGTCTGGCCAGTGTGATCTGGGATGAGTTCGATCCTGTTTCCGAGGATGAAGTGGACAGGATTATGCAGCGTCTGAGTTCCACCACATGTTTGTTGGACCTGTGTCCCTCCTGGCTGGCTTATGCCGCCAGGGAGGCCACCTGCGGTTGGCTGCGGGCAGTTGTCAACGTTTCGCTAAGGGAGGGTGTTTTTCCCTCCGCCTTGAAGGAGGCGGTGGTGAGACCCCTCCTGAAGAAGCCTGCCCTGGACCGACCTTCGTCCAGTCTCCAACCCGCTTTTGGCGAAGGTTGTTGAGATGTGGTGGCTCAGCAGTTTCCACTTTTCCTGGATGAAGCAGACTACCTGGATCTGTATCAATCGGGCTCAGACCGTTACAGCACGGAGACGGCATTGGTCGCACTGATGGATGATCTCTGGAGGGCTCGGGACAGGGGTTTTTCCTCTGTCCTGGTCCTATTAGACCTCTCAGCGGCTTTCGATACCATCAACCATGGTATCCTTTTGCGGTGCCTCGGGAGGTTGGGAGTGGGGGCCACTGTTCTTCAGTGGTTCGCCTCCTACCTCTCGGGGCGGTCACAATCGGTGTTGGTGGGGGGGTTGAGGTCGACCCCGAGGGTGCTCTCTTGTGGGGTCCCTCAGGGGTGGTCCTCTCCCTCTTTATTTAACATCTACATGAAGCTGCTGGGTGAGATCATCCGTGGTTTTGGGGTGAGATTCCATCAGTACGCGGATGATACCCAGCTGTACATCTCCACCCCAAACTAGATCAGTGATGCCCTCTCCCTGATGACCCGGTGTTTGGATGCGTGCGGATTTGGATGAGCGGGAACATGCTTCGACTCAACCCGGCCAAGACTGAGTGGCTGTGCATACCGGCATCTCGGCCCAGCCAGGAATATCCATCTTTGGCCATAGGGGGAGAGGTGTTGCCCCCTGTGGATAGGGCGTGGAATCTGGGGGTCCTCCTGGATGTACGGCTCCGGTTGGAGGAGCAGGTGGGGGCCGCTGCCAGGGGGGCCTTTGCCCAGCTCCGCCTTGTTCATCAGCTTCGCCCATTTCTGGACCGAGATGCCCTGCGCACAGTCACTCACGCCCTTGTTACCTCTAGACTTGACTACTGCAACGCCCTCTATTTAGGACTGCCCTTGCATACCATCCGGAGATTGCAGCTGGTGCAGAATGCGGCGGCGCGGGTGGTGATGGGAGTTTCCCGATTCTCCCATGTTACCCCCTCCGCTGCTTGCATTGGTTGCCGGTTGCACTCTGGGTGAGATTCAAGGTTTTGGTTTTAACATACAAAGTCCTGCACGACATGGGTCCTCAATATTTAAGGGAGCGTCTTCTGCCGATATCGAATGCCGGCCGCCCTGTGCGAGCACATAGGCAAGGACTCCTCGGGATCCCGTCGGCGGGCCAATGCCAGCTGGCGGTCCCCCGGCGGCGAGCCTATTCTGTCGCGGCTCCTGACCTTTGGAACCAATTGCCCTTGGGGCTCCGCCTGGCCCCTGACCTTCCGCCGTGATTTAAAGACCTGGTTGTTTGACCAACCCGGGCTGTGACCCCTTCCTAGGGGGGGATAGATTTTTAATGTTAATTATTGTAAATTTAGTTTTTAGTATTTGGGCTTGTAAATTAGTTTAATTGTTTTTTAAGTATTTATTGTCTCTGTTTTTTAGTTGTGAGCCCCGAGTCTTCGGAGATGGGGCGGCATACAAGTTCAAATAATACATAATAATAATAAATAAATAAAAAATTAGACATACCCAATTCCTGCATCGTTCTTCATGTTTTAGTCTCCAGGCCCCTAACCTTCTTTGTTGCTCTTCTATGAACTCTTTCTAGAATCTCTTTTGTATTGTGCTTAATTAAAACTGGACACAAAAATCCAAATATAGTCTTACCAAAGCAGTATAAAGTATTCAAGCAAGTTAAGTATGAATCTGAATCTTCTAAAATTGAGCAAAATCACATTTCATTTTATAACAGATGCAATTAACGTGCTTTGAACTAACCAGAACTTACTTTTTTAGAAGGTATTGCTATATCCAATGGAGCAACTAATCATCTGGAAAAAGAACATGCTTCAACAAACATAAAAATCAATTTAAAAGAAGTTCTGGAAGCTACTTTTTAAAAAAGCTATGCATGTAAAAAAGGATGTCCAAGTTTTAAAATATAATTATAGAAATACTACTATATTGTAGTCCTACCACACAGAAAGTATCACTAGCAACTTCATGCATCTATTGCTCATAATTTTCCTTTCTCCACCAAATTTGGTAGCATCCACAGATTTTAAATGACACCGCCTTTATAATAGTTGACATTGTACAAATAAAAAAATATAGAAAATTGTGCTTACAGATGCCTAAAACATCCAACTAGTGTCAGGTTGTGGTTTAAAAAACAAGCAAAACAAGTAGTAAAATCTTGTTCCTTTTAGATTCTAATAACTGAAATCCTGTAGAGTTCTAGTGAACAATTCACTGCAGGGGTTGTCAGGTCAATTCAGTTTGAAGGTGTACCTTTACCTTACTAAATGTTCTTACACTGTAGTTTTTGGCTGTAACAATAGCTTTAGAAAAGTCTAGGAGCAGTACTTTAAAAGGTTTCTTTAAAAATCAACAATTTGCTTGAAGATAGCAATTCTATTCCATTAAAATTCAAAATCACTGTAGGTTTTAAAATAAAAATATAGTCTACCAATTCTATTTTTTCTGGCAGCCAGCACCTCCCTCATAGTTCCTGAGTAGTTTAATGGGTTAATTTAATAAGCAGCAGTTTGGGAACCAGATTTAATGAATAATGCCTGTCATTTTTTAAGCTTTAACTGTGCCATTAGACCTATTCACTCAAAAGGAAAGGCCTCACATTCTTTTAACCATTATCACACCCTTTGAACTAACCCTGATTGGAAGATGCCACTCTTCTTACTTAAAAACCATTTCTTAAATGTGCTTTTGCTGTGTTTCAGTTCTTATTATGGACTGTAATCTAAACAACTTAAAGAACAGACAAGCAATAGAAATACAGAAGCCTGTCAAACAAGGAAATGCAATATTCACAATAACAGTATTATAAAATAAAGTCAGTAGCAATTCAAGTTGCTTTCTTTAACATAATTTACAATATAGAGGGAAGACTGATATATAATTAAGTGATATCTTCAAATCTAGCAGAGGAACACACTGGTCTCAGCTTGGAATTTCTAAATATGTGCCAGCAGGATTTGTATGTAAGACTACGAAAAATTCTTTAGAATAATTTTGGATTACTTTGAGCAAGCAAGCATGTAGATGCATATATTCAGTCAATCTTGCTTGCTTATCCTGCCAGCACAAGTTGTAAAAAAAGTGAGGAAAAAAATTGTGTTAGTGTTGGTTTGTGAGTTGAGTGGACCTACATTTTATCACCCAACTGGAATAATAGCAGCAATAACTCTACTATGCCATACATTTGAACAGTTATTTCCAGATATATTTATGGCAAAATAGACATGTTTAAGAGAGAAACTTCTCATTAAGCAGAGTTGATCTATTAGAATGCACATCTGCCCCAGAGGATAGTAGAAGGTCTTATTAGAAAGTCCTCCAAGCTAGAGAGATAGAAAGAGAAGGGAAAAAGAGACAAATAAGCCTTGGGGGAGAGGAGGCAGAGTTACCACCAAGTAAACAGTCTTATAAAAGAGGACTGAATCCAAGACAAGAATGTACTATGAATCAACATCTCACACAAGACATTTCCAAGTTCACATGAAAATAAAAGAAAGAGGATTGAAGCACATTGGGCCTTGCAAGATTCTATTACTATAGCTTTACAATAAAAGTAATACTGAACTACATGGCATTGGTTTCTTACTCTGGTTTACTTAGAAGGAGCAACAGGCCCACTCTCAATTATATTATTATTCTAATACAAAAATATATGGAGATAAATCTATGTGTGATGTACTTTTTATGATAAATGCTTATTATATATTTGCCAAGTTTGACTAAAGCAACAATCATTTCCACAGTTACACCTGCCACCCTGGAATCCACCACTGTAAGTTGCTAACTCAATGCTAGTGTTAAATACTAGAATTGAGAACTATGTTATGTAACATTATCCCTTGAGATATAAATTACTTCGCATTAAGTTAAATCTCAAAAGCACTTTAAATGCTCTAAACTTGCTATTTTAAAAACTAAGGAATAAAGGACTAATCATAAAATAAATGAACTTTTTAATGAGCATGAAAAGCTTTCCCAACCGAAGGGAAAAAAAACTTTCCCAAGAGACCTGTCATGTTAAAGCAGTAGTCAATAGCGGCATGCAATCAGTAAACAAATTCAGCTCTGTGAAAAAAAGAACTACATCAACGTTTAGCGGTTGCAATTTAGATTATTCTAGCGTGTAATACTTTAATTGTATAAAACAAAGCTGGTGTCACAAACACAAAAGAACTTCTTGCAAAGCAAGCACCACAAGTAATTTTTATGCTGCCACTGAAGGCTGACAAGTGATGAGCACTTTGTTCAAATTTATACACTTATGCATCTAAGGCAACAGGTGGCTGGTAAAAAGAAACACTAAAAAAGGATTTTTAACCCTTTAAAAGGTATGTTTTTATAACATGATCTATTCAATCTTCTATTTCCACTAAGGAAAATGCTAAACAGTTGCATGATATATTTAGAATATAAGGCAAAATTACTTCAAATGAAACCAATACATATCTGTCACAATTCAATGAAGAAGTAAAAAAAAGAATTAATGGAGTTGGGATTCATAAAATGCATAATAAAGTAAAATATATATTGTGGGCACGAGCATATGGACATATATGTGTGAGAAAAGGGAGCAGACACTAGAAATTAGGCCACAGGCAATTAAATAAGTCAGGAAATGTTTACTGTGCCCTTGAATGTTTACCAATAACTACTTGAAACACACCTTCTTAATAAGTTATTTTAATTCTGGCTTGTCAATATATCAAAACATTGTTGGTTTTTAAACTAATTAAGAGTCCAGCAACCTTAAAGAATCTTTCCTGCATTCCCATAGATGGAAATGAATCATATTCCTTCTTAGTGCATACTTTCCACTTTTCCCCATTTTTTAAAAAAAAGTCATAAAATTTAATCTATTTAGATCAAATAAGCATAATGTGCCTGTATCTAATGTCAGTGAAAATTGGCTCACAGAAAGACTACCTAATATGAAGCCAAATATTCCCTTGATAGAAATTTAACAATTACATTTTTGATGATGATGATAATGAAGAAGAAGAATAAGAATTATTGCCTAACTGGTATATAATGCCAAACTGTGACATAATGGTGACTTGCAGACACTGACTAGTGATCATTTGGAGGTATTTTCAGACTTTTGTTATTTGTAGCTTGATTTCATTTGTCTGGGATTATCAACACCACAAAGGACTGTTGTTCTAAGTATACAGAAGGTAGATAAAATTCTTGTAAAAATGCATTGTGTATTTTTGCTGAATTCAGTGAAGAAATTTAAAGATAAAAGGCTGAGGAAGTACATTCTTGAAATTGACAGTGATGATGCTGAATAGAGAATGATTCCCCCCGCCCCCAAAGGAAGAGTCAGAAAAGGAACACTTAGGCGGACAAAAATATCTATGCAGTCTCTGGCTTCTGAGTTTGATAATCTAGGATTTCTAAAACTAGCTAAAAATATCACCAACCAAAACATGGTGCATACTTGTATGTGTCTGTACGTTATTTGTCTGAAACTTCCATCCAATCTAGAGCAGAGCCAAAACAACCCTCCGCCCAGATAAACTGAATTAATAACCACTGAAAACTATCTCATTTATAAAGTTAACTGATTGCATCTCTGCATTTTCTCCCACTAACAAACATACTATGCACAAGCAAATACACAACCCCCCCCAAAAGATAGAAAACCAGATCTGACATAGGGTAGCAATGGGGAATAGCTGAACTCAAAGGAAAATTCAAAGAAAAAGGGGAGGAACACTGTATTTCTAGGTTAAAGGGTCTTAAAACATTGTTTTCCTCTTAGACCCCTTCCCACTTTTAAAAATGTAACTCATACAATTACCTAAAATACTAAAATGTAACTCATGCGAAGAAAAGCTCTTTTGGGGTCCCTTTTGTATGAGTTACACTTATTGATATTTGCTCTGTTAAAACTGCTGGCTTCTCACAATTGTTTGATAGAATTTTAATACTGTATTATTTTTCAACATGGGCTAGGAAATAATTTTGTTGTTGGGGATCCCTGAGTGAGTCTTGGGGGAACCAAGGAGTCCTAGGGTCACACTTTAAGAAACACTGATCTAAGGGAGGGAGGGAGGGAGGAGCATTGGTTCAGGCATTGCAAAAAAAAATAGTTAAAATTTACTGAGCAAGCAGATATTGGCAAAAAATTTCTATGCAGAGAGCAGAGATACATGCCTTTAGATTTTCAACATCATATTTTATTCCCAGCAAATGTAAAGATTACTTTCCCTGCCCCAAGACAAAATAAATTATCTTATTATTGAGAAAATGTGAGAAAATACAATGTGTAGACTTTTATTTGTTTTAGAAATATCATCCCATAAATAGAGTTTGGAAGAATCCTTACTAACTGCCAATTTCTCTTTTGACGTGAACTGTCAGATATAATAATAACAACTATTTTAGGATACAGTTTGTATTTTCATTTCCAGCCATGGGGGGATTAATTGAATCTGTCAGATATTTCAAGAAATTTTGAAACATGCATTACATTAATCACAAATATCAGTCCATATATATCACGCCTGTATATGCGTGCCTACATGGGCAAGATTTTGATTTATTCCAATTCATTCTGCTGATTACAATGCTCCATCAAATGTACTAGACCTTTCTTTGGGATTTCTTCAATCTCAGAATAAATATTTCAAGCTAAGAATTGTCAGTGTATTAGTACTTTATGAAATATAATCTATACAAAAACTTCTTTAGATATCTGTACCAATCATCTATTAAAGAGCCATTGTGGCACAGTGGTTAGAATGCAGTACTGCAGGGTATTTCTGCTGACTGCCGGCTGCCTGTAATTTGGCAGTTCAAATGTCACCAGGCTCAAGGTTGACTCATCTTTCCGAGGTCAGCAAAATGAGGACCCAGATTGTCGGGGGAAATATGCTGACTCTGTAAACCACTTAGAGAGGGTTGTAAAGCACTGTGAAGTGGTATATAAGTCTAGGTGCTATTGCTATTACTACTAGTTCTAGTTTCCCCATTGCCAAATGTTAATATTAATTTTTGTTATCAAAGTCTTGCAAAATGCATGCATTTGATAATATTATAATCCAAAAACACAAAACCTTAGGGGTTGGATCTTTATTGTTCTTGGACTGTCTTTCCCTAACCTTGTGGTAATCTTGGGAACATTCCATATTTGCTATAAATCACATATATACAGAATGAGTGAGAAAATAAAAATGTCCCAATAAATAATTGGGATTAAAATCTTACAGTAAAAACAACTAGAAATATTCCTCTAAAAGCAGAAGTCACAATTAAAACATTAATAATAAAAGGAAATCCAATTTCCCCAACGAGGAAATTACAGCTATCCAATCTTCCACACACACACACAAACACACAAACACATGCACACACTCCAGTTAATGGAATCACCAAGTTTCCTAAAAGCCAGAAGGGCAGGGGCCAATCACACTTCAGGATGAGTGCTACTCTAGGAAGAGTGGTGGTGGGCCTTGGTGGTGCAAGCTGTTAATAGCCTAGCACTTAGTTCCAGCTACCTGTAATTATTGCAGGCTTGAATCCCACCAGGCTCAAGGTTGACTCAGCCTTCCATCCTCTCGGGGTAGGTAAACTGAGGACCCAAGATTGTTGGGGGCAATAAGCTGACTTTGTAAAAATGCCGCTTAGTAATAAGCAGGCATATACAATGGAAGGAAGGCTATTGCTGAGTGCATTGGATTGTATCCCAAAAATTATAAGCCGCCCTGAGTCTCCGGAGAATATGAATTAAAAATAATAATAAAGAGTGTGAGGGAAGCAACAGAAAAGACGTGATTACACCTGAAGATGAGAATTCTCTTGTTGAGAAGACACAGACCTTATTGGGCAAAGATTAAACCAAGAAGACAGTCCTGCAGGTGATACCCAGGCCCTGAACCACGCAAAGGTTTAAATGTGACAGCCAGTAGCTCGCATTGCACCTGTAAGCCAAATGACAGCCAGCATAGCTTTTAAAGTTAAGCTATGATATGGCCTCTGGGTACAACCTTCATTAACCAAGATACTGAATTCTGGATTAGTTGTAGCTTCTGGATGTTCCTCATGGCCAGCCCTTTGTAGACTGCATTGTAGCAGTCCAATCAATAAGTGAAATGTTTTAAGAACCAGCTTTGCTCTACTGCTATACAACA
>CM019148.1:207195467-207207967 GCA_009733165.1 Naja naja | reverse complement strand
AAGTTTACCAGGCATGATAAAATTACCTTTCATGTTGTTCAAATATCATTATACATTCTAGACAATTTTTCCGGAATCATATACCAAAAGTACTTCATTTTATAAAAATTAACTTTTAGGTTATAGCATATATTTCCCGTAACTATAAGATTGTTATAATTTATAGGGGAGACAGAAACTCAAGATAAAATTTGCGATGTTACATAGAATCTCATGCACACCAATTACAATGATGCAATGTTTGTAAGCCATCCAGAGTTATCTGTGGACGAGTTAGAGGGCATATAAATTTTTATATATACGTGTGTGCGCGTCCGTGTATGTGTGAATGTATATATGTATGTGTGTATATGAATGTATTTGTGTGTTTATATGAATGAATGAATGAATGAATGAATGAATGAATGAATGAAAAGCAGAATAGGGTGGAGAAGAAACAGGTGAGATGTTTATGTGGCTTTACAGTAGTTGAATCTATTCAAGTTTGGTTCTCCTGCTCTCATCTCAGTTCCTTGTTAACCATTCTTGTGTTTTAAACCAGTATTAATTATAAACAAACCCTTTACACAAGTAAATGCTTTAAAAATGCAATTATTTGTTTATAGTTTCAATAAAGAATAATAATGCATAGAAAAATTTGGACTTCTCCATTGAAGCAAAAAAAAAATCCTCAGGGTGTAGAAACTCAGGCCCTCAAAAGATAAAAATAATTTCAAAACTTGCCTTACTTCTTTATTAACAGAACATTTTTCATTAAACTTTGTCAGTGAGTCATTTACTCATACACACACATTTATATCTATGTATAGATATAAAAGCTTCTCAAATGTATTACTTTTGAAAAATAATCCATATTTTAAAATATTTTAGATAATGAACACCCTATGACTAAATGTTCCTGAAATAAAGTTGCAAAATGTAAGCCTATTAAATAGTGATACTGAGAAATGTTCGTTTTTAACCAGAAACAAACAACTGATGACACTTCACATATTTACCTTGGAGGCTTATGGTACTGGCAAAGAAATTCATATCGATCATCCGGCACAGGCACTCGGCTCTCATTTGGATCAATGGTGCAGAAGGGAAAGTTTTCTGCTGCAGCTTGGCTCTTGGTTAATACATTGAAAAATGTAGATTTCCTTTAAAAAAGAGTTGCCATATTTTACACTCATTAAATGACATATAAAGGATATATCACTACTATGGTTGTACAGTAATTCAAAATCAGTCAAAAGGGGATTTGAAGGGTGCTGAGTCTCAAACATACAGTAGCACCTGTCCTGACTCCGTAAACCAATTGTATGATCCCAGGAAGTGACATGGCTGCCTTAAGAAGTAGAGGACCTGGATAATCTTTATGTTTTCGTGTGATCCAAAGCACTTTTATGTCTTCAAATCCAAAATACTACACAGCACTAATTATTACTGAGTACTGAACACCACAAACATCTCGTGAAAGTGCCAAGTTTTTGCATTTCTTTTGCACAGAAATGATGAGAACTTTAAAAAGAGGATTTCCATATTTCTACAAAAAACCTTTTCTAATTTGCTTGAACTACTGTAATACATTTCTGGTTTCTGACAGATCTCTTTAGCAGCTCTCTAAAAATTAGCATAAATCTCATTTTAAGATACATATTTGAATGCATGCTTCGAATTTCACATTTGTTAGAAGGAATATTTATGATTAAATCCAATCTTCAAACAGCTATGTACAAACTGCTCAGATTTTATTCATCACATTGGAACAGCCACAGCAAATTAGCTATAGAATTCTTTTCCACACTGACCCATCAGATGTCATTCAAAATGCTATAAATGAGCCTAGAAATGATCTCACATTCCCACTTTATTTTGCAGCACCTGATCATCAGTAATACTGGCCAGATTTTTTTCTTCAGAAAACCATTACTGAGACTAAAGCAATTATTTTAGGAATAAATAATAATAATTAGAAAGCTATGCTGAAAGTTCGGAGTATAGCGGTTAAAGCACTGGGCCAGGATAAGAAAACTAAGGCATAAATTTGTACTTGACAACAATTCATACAGTTATTTTCAGTCAGTCCCTGTCATTCAATTCAATATTCCCCATATGTAGTACAGTACACTCTGACAAAAAAAATGGGATATAGATATAAGCAATAAATAAATCATGGCATGGCAGAGTTTCTGAGAATGAAGCAGTATTCCAATATACCCAATTCAACTACTCCTATTTTGTTCTTTCTACTATTAAATACAGTTTAACAAAGTATGGGAAATGTGTTACTATCCACCTTTGGAACTCCAAAACAACCAGAAACAAAACAACAAATTATAACTTCCAACTTTGCGAAAGAATAAAATAAGAATTCTAAAATGTAATATTTCTTTTTTCTTTATACAGCACAACTTAAAGCAGCATACATAATGCTTCCTTGGTCTGAGGGAAGTTGGCTTTGTTTATAGCACTTAGATTTATATACCGCTTCACAATGCTTTACAGCCCTTTCTAAGCAGTTTACAGAATCAGCATATTACCCCCAACAATCTGGGTCCTCATTTTACGAACCCTGGAAGGATGAAAGGCTGAGTCAACCTTGAACTGGTGAGAATCAAACTGCCCAGTTTATGCCCAGTGACCCAGCTGTCTTCCATGCTAAAGAGAGAACTAGAAGTTGCATTCTCCCAGTTCATCAGCCTACTAAATAGACCAGGCCAGAAAATAAAACTCAACAGAAAGGCTAAAAGTACTTTTATAAAAGGTATAAAATCAGAATCTTCCAAGTCTGAATGCACTGCACTTACTTCTCCTTCTTAAACTTTTTTATTAGATTTTTATCCTACCTTTATTACCTTATAGGTAACTCAAGGTGATACACCTATGTAATACTTCTTCATTCCTCTAATTTCCCTCCAAAAGCAACCTTGTGAGGTGAGTTGGGCTAAGAGAGATTGGCACAAAGTCACTCAGCTGGCTTTCACGCATAAGGTGGGACTAGAACTCACTCTCTCCTGGTTTCTACGCTACTATTTTAACCAACACAGGTAGTCTTCAACGTATGACTGTAATGAAGCCTGTGCATAACTGTTGTAATAACAGTCATCACATGACCAACCCAATTTTACAACTTTGGCGCAATCCAGTGATGCGATATGGGTGCAATTTTACCAAAAACCGAATGTTAATGCCAATTTTTGGCAAAACCATTGTAAAATGTGTTCATGTGACTATGGGACACTGCAAAGAGTGGTAAATGTTGTCCACCTATCGAATCCTTCCAAAGTACCTGGGATAGGCAGATAAAGATGTTTGATGGAGTTACATATATCATTGCAGGATATAAGCTGTTCCAAGTAAAGCTGCCTTCTGCAATTGACGGATGGGAAATTTGGCAATGCAGTAGTGTTCAAGTGATGCTCCAGTTGTTTTGGGATTGCTCCCAAGGCACCTATTACTATTGGTATTACCTTTGCCTTTTTCCACAATGTTTTTATTTGCAAGACATTATTATAATAAAAATATATTATCTGTGTTTGTTTTTGATTCTCAAGTTGTGACAGCTGAAAATATAAATTGTATGTGAGAGAAGGCATAAACTCTTGTTTTCCTCATGTATATTTTGATAAAGGTAATTAAATATTTTGTAAACAAAAAAAACCCAGAATTATAGAATTCTTTATTTTTTTCCTTCAAAACTTATGTGTCGTGTGAAAATCAGTGCGAGATAAGTTAGATCTACATAATCCACTTTCCAGTTTGTTACTTTTGTTAATAAAATTTTACATTTCCCTTACTGTTTCACATCTTTAAAATTATCCAGCTAATAAATCTACATAAAGCATACCCTTATGTTTTCAATTAAATGTAACAATTCCTTTTATTTTTAACAGTGAAGCATCTTTACAAATGAACTTTCAGAAGAAAATGCCAAATTAATGAAAGCTATTTTTAATTTAGCACATAAAAAGCTAGTTTAATAATCTGCTATTTTAGACAGCAACTTCAGGACATTTGACGTTTTCAAATTCAAAACTAACATGCATTCTCTAAAATATAATTATTACTGCCAGATTAGAAAACCCTAAAACCAACAATTTTCCACAGTGTATTTTTTTGCAGCACAACTCTAACTTGATTCAGTCAAGACGGCCTATAAGCTTTGGGATGACTAAGCGAAGTTTAGTGACTTTTAATCACTTACCCAACGTTTGGCAAACCAACAATGCCTATTTTCAAGGATGTCCCAAATCTTCCAATGATTGGGTGCGGTTTAATTCCATCACCTCCCTTTTTGGGGGGCATCTGAAATTAGAAATAAAGACCACATGAAAGCCTAACATCCCAAGCTGCTTTTCTTACATCCTAGAGTTCCAAAAGCAACACCCATTCTAACAAATAAAGAGTAACACAAATGTGCATTTGACTGATTACTGTACGTCAAATACTTTCTTGGGAGCCACAACAGCCCAACTTAGCAAGGCTTTGGGGATGCCCAAGAGACAGGAATAGAGGCAGCAGCCAGACAACAACCAGGCATGCAATTGTACATGGCACCCTTCTTGTGCCACAGTTCCGGTAGCTGAATCTGATTCTGCAAAGCTCCTGGATACGCTGAGCTAAAAATAACCATCTCAGAGCCCAAGAAGGGATTGAAATTCAGCACCGACAATTCCTCCTGACGTTTTCTGTGCTGAGTGGCAGCTGCGAGGACTTCCCAGCTAGTCAAACGAGCAGGCGGGAGGACTCCACAGAGCAGCACTCAAAAACTCTGGTCTCCCAATTGAAGGGGAGGATCCCTCCCCCAAAATACAGGAAGCACCAGCTTGCATCCCTAATACATCGCCTTTCAAGCAAGAGGGGGGGTCTATGTGGCTTACTGCATGCTATCTCCCGCCTTAAGCATCTTCCTAATCCGGCAGGCATTTCTCTTGTAACGACCATCTTTCAGACTCATCAAAGCCAGCAAGCCAGGAGGTCATCAGCATTCCTTCCAAACAGCAGCTTCCCAAACCAGGATAGGGCAGCTTCATTCATCCGGGCACCCACAACACCCCGGGTCGCACACTGTGGCATCGACCGGCGGTTCGGTGCGCCCCACCGACCCGCGCCGCCTCGGCACGAAAATCAACCTCTTTGGAGAGTCCCGCTCGGGCTCCAACTGCACCGAAAGGGAGGAGTGAGCGAGCTTGCAGAACCGCAACCTCGGTCCCCGCCTCCCCTGACAGAAGGCAGGCCGGCAGGCCTCTGCCCGGGCGCCTGTTTCCACCTCCCCGCATGGCAGCTGGCCTCCCCGCCCCCCAAGAGCCCTCCTCCTCCTCCTCACCCCCACTCGCACAAAACAGCGGAGTGGAAGGAGGCAAGCTAGCCGCTGAGATCTGACTGGGAGCTGGGGAGGAGCTGCAGACCCGGGCCTCCTCCAGCCGCACCCCCCCCCCATACACACGCACACACCGCACCTCCAAGCACGCGACGCGGAATAGAGCGCGGAACCCTCCCCGAGCCCGCGCCACGAGCCCCCACCCTCCCCGCGCGCGCGC
Source organism: Naja naja (assembly GCA_009733165.1). Lineage (NCBI taxonomy): Eukaryota > Metazoa > Chordata > Lepidosauria > Squamata > Elapidae > Naja > Naja naja. The sequence goes on along the minus strand of CM019148.1, from coordinate 207,202,442 downwards.
TCGCGCCTTCACCTTGCTGCCGGGCAAGCAGGGGCGCCCCACAGGCTCCAGAAGCGGCAGGAGAAGAGGAACGCCTCCCTCGCGGCCACGCTCTCTCTCTCTCTCTACTCAGGCAAAAGCAGCCGGCGGAACGGGAGGGACGCGCTTCCCTCTGGGGCGGAGACTGGCGGAGGGGAAAGGTCACGGGAATTGAAAGTGGGGCGCGTGGACCTGCGCGAAGAAGGGGGCCGCCGGGAGGGAGGCAGGGAGGGGGAGGATGACGGGGTGCCTCTTCCCACAGAGCTGCTCCTCGGGGGGTTCCCCCAACCCCGCATGTCCAACCTGCCCCGCGTGCGCTCCAGTGACTCTTGTTCAATCGGTGATTGGGCCTCCTGGTGTGGAAACGCCGAGGCAGGTCTCACTCCGGGATCTCGTTCAGTCGCAAATGGTTCCTAATTCCTCTACCCTGAATAATTATTGGGGGGGGTGGGAGAGCAGCGGCTCCTTTTGGATTAAGCTTGGGCAGCCTTAGTGGCCAGGACTGTTTACTAAAGTGGTTTTGGAGCAACAGCTAACAACAGGGACACAAATTTGTCCAAGGGTTTTTGCACAGGGCATTTCATATGAATATATTATATTATAATATGAATACATATTATGGCAAACTTTGCCATAGTAGCACATATTGCTGCATCCTTTGATTGATAGAAAATACTGCATTTTCCAATATAGAGAAATCACACATTTCTAACACACCTTCGTTGATATATGGAATATGGGTAGTCCTCACTTAACAACAGTAATTGGGAGGGGAAGTCTGTTGCTAAGCAATGTGACCATAAGTGATGTCTTGTGAATATGCTGACTTACAATTTCAGCAGTCCATTACTAGTGTGGGAAGCCTCCCTCCTAGAAGAATGAAATACTTTGAGGAATATTAAAAAGGCACGATACTATATTTCTCCAAATGGAGAATTGGAAAAGCATGCTCTTAAACCAGCCCCAGTCTCCCTGCCCCAAGCAGAAACTGAGGAGGCCAGCTTTTAGAAATGCAGATTTGGAAATCCATTCAAGACCGGATATTTAGAAACAGGCAGAATGGTAGGATTAGAAGCAGACCCTTACCCAAGATCCAACATAGGACAAAAGCCATTAGCCACAATAGGAATTGCCCAACACCCTGTCAGAACATAAGCCCCTTCATTGCACCACCCCCAGAGCAGTCTAAACTTCAAAGAAATAGAAACCTAGGAACTGATAAACAATAAGGCAGAGGTGGACCAGATTAGCTCAGGTTACCTAGGATTTGCATTTCCTCTTTTGCCTATAGAGCCAGCTATGACCCCTACATGACCCTGTAGGAATCTGACAACAGCCAATAGAATAGTAAAGGACATGTTCTTGCACAGGAAAAGGAAGCTCAAATACAAAGCCCAAAGAAGGTATAAAACTCACCTCCATTCTCAATCCATTTCTTTCATCAAATCAACCATGTTTCAAGCCAGGGTGCCTGGATCAAAGGAGGGCTGCTCAGCAGGCCCTCCTGCACACTGCCTCTGCCTTGCTGCCAAAGCAGGGGCTGCTCCTACCCCTTTTCAGTGCTCTGAAAACCAGGCACTGGGGGCCACATGCCCCCCCAACAGCCTGTTTTGGCCAGCAGGGTGGTACAGAAGGCATCCTTCCCATTTTCCTACCCACCTGGCCCGCAGAGAACTATAATGCTGATCTGGCCCTCGAGGAAATCCAGTTTTACACCCATTATTTAGGTAGATTCCCTGCGATCAAAGCATCCTGTGGTCATGTGATCACCATTTGCAATGTTCTGCTAACTTTCCCATTCAGTGGTAAAATAAAGCAACTCAGATGCCTTCGAGGTAGCCAAAAAGTTTGTTTGATTGATTTAGTGAAGTTTATACTTAAGCTGGAAATGTTTCCATTAGGAAGAGAAATTCCATTTGAAGTCAGTAAAAATTCCTAAAATACCTATTTCATAGTTGTTGAGTTAAAGTCATTATCCCAGATTCTTCTTAACCTTCCAATTTATCAACAATTTCAAAGTAGATTTTATCCAAAAAATTAGACATTCATGATTCTCATTATCAAAACTCAATTATATCCCATTATAGCCCAATGATTTCTCATTGCTCCTCCTCCCAGAAATTGAACACCTTTTCTGCTATACATTGTTCCAAAGCACTTTCCATGCTTGCAAGGGAAATAGATAACTTTCCAATTTAGCCCAAAATGGATGATATTCAACTATATGTTCACTCCACCAGCAGATGGCTGATAAAATATTGGCCTATTGATATTTTTGCAAGTTGGATATGTTAAAGACAACTTCCTCAAATAATAATCTCAATTTAGCCAAAGAAAACTTTGATGATCCCTAATCCCAAACAAATTTCCTCAATAATTTATCTATCCAAAGGAAATATTTATTTGGTATTAACATAGGATATTTCCATAAACAATGTTCATTTTAATAACATTAAATTTTCCTTAAATGTTGGTCCATTGTCTTCTGTTTTATCTGCCTGTTTGTTTCCAGGCCCAAAATAGAGGGCTGGTTTTAGTCACTAGAGTCTCTTAGATTGGGACTAAGTCCTGTATTGCCAAGTGACAGGCAATGGCCAAATGCAAGACAATTGGTTATTTGAGGATCCAGAGACAATAAACACAGCAGTAAATGAAGAGATTTTAAGTTTTATTATTAACTTTAGCAGACAGATTTAACAGAAACACAAAAGCATAACATACCAAGCAAGACATAAACAAAACTCTGTTGAGCTGTTGGGACTCCCAGTGGAACAATAGTGGAGAGACCTCAAAACAGTGAAGTTACATAACATTCAGCACTATGTAGAAGATCCCAAAATAAAGGGCAATACTAGGGTCTTATCAAAACTTGCTACCAAAACCCCACGATCTTTTTTTCTGTGGTACTGAGATTGCAGGACCTGACCTTGGCTAGATAAACAAGATCCTGGGAACTGTACAGATAGCCAGTAGCAACTTAAATCTTGATCTTTTTCTACAGCTTTGTGGAGATTCATCCCTTTCTTCTATTTATCAAGCAAGAGTGAAAAAGCAAGGTAAACATCATCATACTCTGAATCTAAAATCTTCTTAACATGAAGGAGAAATCAAAAGATGCCATTACATACTTCAAAATACAATGGTCTCCCTCAATGCCTCTATCAGTTCTCAAAAAACTATATGACCCAGCTCAAAATTAAAATTAGAGATTCTTTTGCTATGGGAGCACTCATTTGGTAAGTTGGTAAGTTTTAGGATGGAATGTTCTTAAGAAGCCCTAACATTCTGAGAAAGATTGAGATATAAGATTTCTCAATAGTAACTCCAGTGGATAAAGTTTTCATCACTGCTGATTTTTTTCAAAATCCCCAAAGACATGCTCATTTGTGTCTTTAAATGGTGCTTTTAAAATACAATGAACTGGATTGTGAGACACACAAATGTAAGTAATAATTAGTCCATGAGGTGCCACAAGATAGCTGTTTTTTGCCATGACAATAAAGAGCAATCTCTTTTACCTTGTAGATTTGGCTGATTGAGTTGGGTTAAAAAAAAAGAAACAGAAGTGCTTCTGTGTAAGATACCTTACACATAAATCTAACTCTTTGCACATTGGATGAGAGAAAGACAGTAGTTAAGGTGATGAACAATGCCTTCGGGGTTCACTGAGTGTCCAGCGGACTTCACAAAGCTGTGAGGATAAAATGAGGAGAACTTTATTACTACCATGAATTGCAAGGGTACAAGTGAGACATGAATGTGATCGTCAAGTTTATTTGGGCAGGCAGGAATTTGGTGGGAAAATGGCATATAAATCTTAATTACAAGTGAGAAGAGGAAAACTATTATTACACCACCAGAGGATAATGCCATTCTAGTATTTAAAAAAACTGCAGCTAAATCTACAATAAAGGTAAGCAATCAAACATAAAGAAGTCATTATTAACTGGTTGCTTTCAGAATGGGGACACTTTGAATTCCTATAAGACTTTCTTTTTATGGTGTTCCCCAAGTATCTTTAAAGTGCAGTAAAGTGTTTGATTTGAGCATTCTGACCTGAAATTAATTCTTTGCCTATTTGTAGTTTCCATTTCTTAGAGATTCTTGCATTCATGCACAAACTTTTCAGGCTATGAGAATTAAAATGGGTCAAACACTGATCAGTATGAGGTCTTACTAAAAATAAATCAGTATGAAATATTAAATATTTCACTAGGTGAATTTCTCCAGAAAAAATTATTGGAAGTTACAACTTACAACACACACACAAAAATTGAACCTTGTTTCCAGTTAGGTTAAGCATCTCCCTCAATGTAAAAGGCACCACAGTTTTTTTAGAAACAAATTATATCCTTCAAGCTAGACAAGGCTACATTGGAAGTAGAATTGTTCTGTTACTACAGTATATAAAACAGCTGCTCTGCATCAAAAATTACTATGTTTCTTTCCCAACTCTACTTCCAGGAGCTTTTATTGACTAAGACAGAACTCCTGGATATTCAATTGTTAACCTGACCCTTCAGGTATATTGGGCTGTAAAAGTAACCTTAAGGAACAGGAGGAAGAGCTGAAACCAAAACGATAGTCAGAAAAAAGAAATTTGAGTCCAAGGCAGAAATGTACTTTGAGAAAGCAACTCAGATAACTGTCCCTAGTTCTCTTGGCCACCTAATGAGAAAGAAGGACTCACTGGAGAAGAGGCTAATGCTGGGGAAATCTGAGGGCAATAGAAGAATGGGATGACAGAGAATGAGGTGGCTGGATGGAGTCACTGAAGCAGTAGGCGTGAGCTTAAATGGACATCAGAAGATGATAGAGGACAGGAAGGCCTGGAGGAACATTGTCCATGGAGTCGTGATGGGTCAGGCACAACTTCGCAACTAACAACAACAAAGTTCTCTTAAAGGGAGAGAGGGAGGAAGCACATTCAGACTTGCAATATTTTGTTATTGTAACCTTATAATAAAAGTAATATTAGCATTCATAACTTTGGTTTCCTTGTCTGGTCTATCCTAAAGGGCTGACAACCCATCATTGTCATAGGGACCATCCATCTTGCTCCTGGTCACTGTCTTCTCCATCTCTTTCAGCATTATAGATTTCTCAAGGGATTCTGGTGGCTTAATCATCATTAATGGTAGATCTCATACAAAAGACTGAACAGGGGGCTTCATTTAGTCATTCTGATATGGTGGTTTGTATGCCATAATTGCACTTAATAATTAAAGTCATCTCATAAACACCATACAATTTTTCAAACTTTATTCACTTGATTTTCATAATAACAACTGTAATTATACTTTGTAGGGCATAACGTTTGAGCAACAGAATCCCATTCAAATCATAGGTCCAACTTCTTTACACCTACAAGTGTGTCTATGGATCAGTGCCAATGTTGTGTATTTCCTGCTAACAAGAAAAGCATTAGTGGCAAAACATGAAGTGCTTTCCTGATACCCACTTTGTACAATAATCAGTTCTAAAAATAACAAACCCTAGCACTGGCAGTTTAACACAGAGAAATGACAGCTGAAATATAAAAGATCTCACTTTATTGTCACTTTCTAGGTACCATCAGCAATTTAAAACATTCTGCACAAATGGGAAGAAAACAGGTTCCTGGGTAATTTGGAATGACAGGAAGTCCTATAGGTTACATCCCATATATTTTCTTTTGATAACTAATCATATTGAAGCCTGAGGTGTCAGCTAAAGTCCCCAGGCTGTATCCAGTCCTCCTGGGCTTCTTTATATGACCATTGTACCCTGGTTGACTCCACACCTTTCTACTCTTTCCATGACCACAAAATTAATGCCCCAATAGCAATAGCACTTAGACTTATATACCACTTCACAGTGTTTTACAGTTCTCTCTAAGTGGTTTACAGAGTCAGCATATTGCCCCCAACAATCTGGGTCCTCATTTTACTGACCTTGGAAGGAGGGAAGGCTGAGCCAATCTTGAGCCTGTTGAGATTTGAACTGCCAAACTGCAGGCAGTCAGCAGAAGTAGCCTGCAGTACTGCACTCTAACCACTGCACCACTGTGGCTCAAGTAGAGCAAAAGATTGCTAAAATGCTTTGTCCCATCTTGTTGAATGTATATTGTGGCTTGAAGGTGGAAGTACAAATATATTATATTGTAGTGCAGGTACGCACTAGAATGTCTATTCATGCCAGACATGCTTCTTTATTTTGCTGTTGTTTTCACTTTCGTTTATTCACCTACTTAGTACATTCATCTGCTATTTTTGGTACATTTGTTTTATTGAGTTCTCAGGATGGTATACAGGTGTCAGGTTGCACAAAGCTGATAGGAGAAAAAAGCACAATGAGAATGGGTAAAAGAGAATTTGGAAGTCCTATAAAACCTGGGAGTTGAACTTGAGATTCTGCCTGGCCAGATTCAACCTATAGCTAAAAGGATTGGTCAGAATTGCTAGAGAAAGGGAGAGTACTAACTTAACAATTGCAGTGATTCACTTAACAACTGTGATGAGAAAGATCATAAAATGGGTCAAAACTTACTTAACTGTCTTGCTTAGACTACATGTAATAACGCCAAGTACCTTTGGGTTTTCTCAAATTTGGGATCCTTCAAGTGCATTCCACAAGTTTCTAGCCAGCATGGGCAACAATTACATTACCTAACACATCAGGAAATGGCGGTGCATTTATACACAGATTTTGACATAGGTTTGAGAAAGCATTAATGGTCTCTTCTTTTCAGAGGCAGAAGATAACCAAGACTGAGTTGCTGTTTTTCTTCCCTTTTTAATCAAGGTTATCTCCATTTTCCTCCTCAACACTTATGTTTCTACAACCCTGTAGGATTTATATTACTCTTATAAATTAAGCAAATTAATTTTGACTCAGGCGCTATCCCTGAGATTACAATGCAAAAATCATTTGTGTGATCTCTTTTGTTTTCCCATTGGTGAGAAATCCCAGTTGTCC